>UZAF01017613.1:23872-43985 GCA_900617895.1 Haemonchus placei
ATAGAGGAGAACCTACTCTTTCAGAAAACATATAACTTTATTAGGTTGGATCCTTGATCTTTTGTACAACGGTTGATAAATCCGGGGTGTCAAAAATCGGCGGAAACTTTTCGGAAAACCCAATATATGCACCGGATTGCAAAAAGGAAGAGTACTCCAAAGGATCGGTGCTACCTGAAGCGAAGAATTTGCCTGTGCTTGCCACCAAACCACAAGCATTGTTCAATGATTGTGGTTGGGTGTGTGGTGGTAGCCGGAAGGTCAAACCGTAAAACAATCGGATCACGGCTCAGAGCGTCTTCCAATGCATGCTACATATGAAAAGACTTCAAATTGAGTTTGAGTTAATGTAAAAAAAATGTTAGTCATTTGCTGGGCTCAAAGATAAGAATTCAAAAACGAGTTCACAGAGAGTTCAGAACGCATAACAAAGTTGGAAAGTCTATCTGTAACGGTTAGGTGACAGAAGACTCGCATAGATGGAAACGACGATGGGCATAAACATGCATCGCAGAATTGTAGCTAATTCTACGGTCAAATGCCTCACAATATTTGAAAAATGCTTGGATGTCACGGAAGTTTCTGCGCATTCTCTCGAGACTAGTGCTTCTGAAAAGGGAACACTGAACCATTTTCAAAGCAGTATTTAACCAAAAATACTTCGTTTTGATAATCAAACCAAATTTACTGTCACCACCGATCTTGTACCCAAATATTTTCAATTCTAAGGAGCCCTTCGAAGAAACTGAAGGAAATGGGGTTGAATGCAATCGTCCCAAGGTGTCACATCCCCTTAAACGTTTTAGTGAGCCAAAATCCACATGATTCACCCATCGCTTCACCGGAAGACTAGCCTAATAACCTGAAAGGGCAGCAGCGTTGTTTTCATAGTGGCTTATGGCCGGCTGTTTATGGCGTGAATTCAGTATGCACTGACATACAACACTTTTTAAACGTAGTCAAACCAGTCGTGCATCACTATAAATTAACCAGAACCAAATTTGTCCAGCGCATTCAGATCCCCAGACTCAACGCTTATTCGAGATAACTCATTGATATCAAAGAGTATTTAGAAAACTTCCTTCCCACCGTAGTGTCATTTTGCTTTGTTCCTGAAAAACGTGTTTTCCTATTGAAAATTCGGAAAATAAACGGAAGATTACTCCTTATAAACTCATCCAGAATGCACGATAAATAGATGCTTACGAAATTTGGTGCTGAACTGACCGCATGACTGCAAGTAGGCTTTTTTCAATGACGAGTGGAGAGCAGCAAATTTTGCTTTCATACTGTATTGTGAGTGAGACCTTTGGATGCGATGGTATTCACGAGTATCAATCAGTTTGTCATGAAATCGGGAAAGGTATTTTCATTCTGAGAGATTCGTCCTCAGCAAAGAAAAATAACACTTCTGTCGCATTCTTAGTTTTGTTCAACGTGCATTTTGCGATTGCATTTGCTAGTCTCGAAAACGTCGGAACGGAATCTCATAGCTAATCTTGAACTCTATGGAACCGAGAGAGATAAATTTAAAAGAAAACTGAAGTCTGGATGTTAGAAGCAGACATGGGCAGCCCAAAATCGTTTAAGAACCATTATAGTGACATATTGTTTCCTGAAGGGCCCATTTAGCCTAACAATATGCCACATGCCCAATTTTGTGACTGCCTCAGGGTTTTACTCTAAAACTATTCGATATCACCTTTAACCATAAGTATGTAGTCAAAACAAACTCAGAACTCTCTCCAAGTTCACCTCAAGTGCGGGTGTTAGGCTCAGAAACGACCGCTGGCAATGAAGGGCACAACAGAAGTCATGACCATTCTTTGTTATAGTCGAATATTTCAATTTCCGACAAACGAAACATCTTCCCAAGTTCATATGTTTGATAAGATGGAATACCCAAAAGAGTGTACCATAGCACCAACAGGCGACAAGCCCCATATGTGTCTACTATTTAATCAAATTGGAAAGACTCTCATGCATTTCAACCTCGTGCACTTTGCCGTTTGGTGTCCCGTACTGCATCCAAACACCCAGTTGATTACACTTTCCAAAACAACGTGCTGAAACGTCTTCAAAAACGGAATCGAGGAATATTCAATCACTCACTTGAACAAGTGATCAGCACTAAGCACGTGAAAAGGGCCAAGAATAAAGGTTGAAGTTTTTGGGGGTTAATAAATCCCGCCTGGGGTTGCTCCTCCACATACATATTGCAGATACTGCAGTGAGAAGAGGATTGGGGATGAGGAATAGGATCGGTGGGGAAGAAATCAAGGACGATACTGCTAATGTAAAAAAGGCGATCCCGAGAGTCTGGACAATTATAGACCCATCACTTTGCTGTCTCAAGTCTATAAGACCTTCACCAGGATAATCCTTAATCGTATAGTTGGAGATCTGGGCATGGCCATGGGCCGGGAGCAAGCGGGATTCCGAAGCGGGTATTCCATACTTGACCACTTGCACGTTGTACGTCAGCTTACCGAAAAATGTGGAGAGTATCGGATTCCCTTATGCAAATCGCGTTTGTCGACCACAGGAAAGCATTCGACTCGGTCGAAACAAACGCGGTGCTAAATGTGATGAGTAGATACGGTATCATTTCGTGCAATGTCGACCTTCTCGAAGAGCTGAACAAAGGCTGTACCACAGAAATCAAGCTCTTCAACGGTCTATCTCAAATAAAAATATGCAAAGGCGCTCGACAAGGCGATACTATTTCCCCGAAATTGTTTGCATTAACTTTGGAAGCCTTGTTCAATGATCTTGACTGGTCTGGAGGTACAGAGATCAACGGAGAACACCTAACCTATCTGCTCTTTGCGGACGACTGCGTCATTCCTGCACATGATGCCCCAGAGCTCCAGGCAAACCTTGTGCAACTACAGATGAAATCGAGTGAAATCAACTTGAAATGAATTTGTCAAAAACGAAGTGGATGCCAACCAGTTCAGTCCCACAGCGACAGTCAAAATAAATGGCGAAATCATGGAAGAAGTTAAAAGCTTTAAGTACCTTGGACACCAGCTCAGTTTCACAGAAGGCAGCAGCGGAAAGCACAGCAGGCGCACGAAGGTAGCTTGGTCTAGCTTCAACAAAATTTNAAATTTCAACATTACTACTAGACGAAGACCTGTCGATGAAACTGAAAGCGTCCCTTTTCACTCGACTGTGATACCCGCGCTGTTGTACGGCGCGGTATGCTGGGCGTCCACGAAGGCAGACGAAGAGAAATTTGCTGTGATGCAAAGATCGATACCTAGAATTTGCAAAGGTCACTTTGTGAACATATTACAAACACAGAGTTGCGAAGACGGAGTGGCCTTGTTGATGTTGTCCAGGAAATGTACAAATGTAAACGAGAATGAGCCGGTCATGTGGCACGTTTGCTAACTAATTGAATCCCATAGGATCACAAGCGAGCGCCGGGAAGGCCTAAATTGAGGTGGGCCGGTCCTATGGTCAATGTGCTGGCCAACAATGGAGACGACGTGCGCAGGACCTTACGAGTGGCTCAAAGTCGGCTTGCGTGAATGGCGAAGTTCGCGATGACAAGTCGGATACAGGTGATACAGGTGATTCATCTTGCAATTGGAATCGTAGTGGCGTAACGGTATATGGTCAGCCGATGTACAAACCAGTGCTTTTATCCTCCCAGTCGGGTCTGGCTCATATCAACCAAACCCGGTATCTCACCAACCAAGCCTCTGGTAGAATATTTTTGATGAGAAATGGGTGGGAATTGATTTGAAAAAAATGTGTGACGAGAGAGAAGAGTTTTGCGAGTGGCTTCACAAACGAGTTCTTTTCTCTCCAAGGTGAGATACCAAAGGGAGATTCGCATGCACGAGTGATATACTCTTTCCAAAATTCACTACGATCATATAGCCCAGAGCAAAAATCCCTTCGAGTTTGAAACGTGCGCAGTTCTCATGTAGTAAGGGGTCCTACTATATGTACATATATAATGGGCTAAGTATGTCTGTTAGGCGGAGGAGGTGTAGTGGAAAGTGGTGCACTTTCACAATTGCATGGTCATCGATTGGAATACCGGATCGATATCCGCCTTAGCCAACCAAGTCCTCTATCTCTCCGGAGTTGGTTTATCTGTACTAGACTCGTCTGAGTGGATAAAAGCGCTGATTTGTACATCAGCTGACACCGCAAGTTATTGTGTAGGCCACATACGCACTCATTAGGCCGCTACAATTCTGAATGCAATAAGTTAAATGTAACAAATTTAAGTCAGTGGAGCATAAAGACGACAATAAGCAAATGCTTCAAAAGACAAAATAACCTCACAAACTGAAGATGGCTCGTCGTTTCGCCTCTTCACCAGACGAGCCACCGCCTCCACCTTCCCCTGCGGCTCATCAGTGGTTTGGGGTTAGTGGAAAAGGGAATGGGTTAAGGTATAGTTTGATTCAAGGGCAGGAATGAATATGAGGTATGCTATTGGAGGAGCCTATTTCTGTTCTATTTATTTTTGTTTGAGTCGGGTGCGTTGCACATTCCCCAGACGGGATTGATCAACGCTCGAAGACTCTATCCTCAATAGTTCAAGCGTGTCTGTTGATTTGTCGGTGTCAGTGCCGGTGCGTGTGTTGTGTCGATGAGGTTGTGTGTTGGTGTGTGTTTGTAGGTGTGTGTGGTGTGTGTCAGTGAGTATGTTTGATCGGAAATTCATAACTCCTGTCCGCGTATACAAAAAGCGTTGAACTTTGATATGAGTTCAAGCGGGATGGGCGTCGTGGGGATGCAAGGGGTAAAGCGTGAGTGAAATGAGCGTCATCTGAGTAAGTTTGCACAGTAAGTTGAAAGAAGAGAGGAATGAATCAAGTTACTCGAACACTTATGAGTTGAGCATAATACCGCTCAAGATTCACGACTCATGACAGGCGAGGCGCTCCCGAAGTGTGTAGAGGGTATGTGTGTTTGGCCCATGATTAGAACTTCTACCAGAGTGCCCTAATTCGAAAGAGAAGTTCGAGACAGGCCAACTGCACACGAAAAAGAGGAGAGCGCGGCATTATTGTAATGAAAGCAGAAATCATCATTTCTGCACCTTAATCCGTCTCTAATTGTAAGAGAAATACTGAGAGTCAAATGCCGTTGAAATTGCATTGTATAGTTGATGTGTTCTATCCTATGACGCCAGAACAAAACAGAGCACCTTTTTTTGTGAAAGATTGCCAAGCTTATGCGCTAGTAGTAGCTGACAATCACTAATTATAACAAGTAAATGTCCTGGACTCCTGTTTCATCGTACGCTTCGGAGACCTGAGTTCTACGAAAGCAGGATGCGAATGCAATCAGCGTTATTCAACAAGCTTGCGAAAAGAACGATGCTCGGAGTTTTCCTATACACGCAAGTGCAGAAGGGAATCCGGAGATCCGAGCTCCGTCAACGCGGAGATATGCCGTTGCTTACGCCAAGAAATCAATGATCAAGTAAACCGGAGATGCTATGCGATATTGTGATGACCGTAGACCAGGGCGATTGATCACTGGATTCCTCCGTACGGCAATCGAACGCCAAGGCGGCCGCCAGCCAGATGACCCTAGTTCTTCACGAGAGCTCTAAACAAAAGGAATTCTATTCTGTGCTCTCGAGCGAAGGCGATTCACCAGCAACCCTGACTCACGACAGGAAAGAATGGAGACGCTACCGGCGCCAAGCAGCTCGATAATCAAGAGGACGACCGGTGTTACAGGTGAAATGTCGTGGATTCACTTTTTTATATTACGTAGAGTAGAATTAGATTAGGATTTCCTACCATTGCATAAACAAGAACTACTATGCCAGGCTGCTGTCTTCTTGAGCATTCTTCGGAAGGGATCGAGATCAATAAATAAATTAGGTAGTTTCAGTATTTCATTGTCAGGTATCTGAACTCCCTACACAGTAACAACGTGTAGAAAGCAAATTGGAGGGTTTGCATCTTGCAAGGACTGATTCGACAGGAAATTGTTATAGTATCAATCAAAGGCACACTAAGTCATTGGAACAGTTAGAAATGTAGAGTTTCTATGTCAAAGCTCGAAGGCATCTGAGGTTCATAAGTGTTTTCCGAGAAAAACCGCTCATTACGGCTAATGGAAGCTTATGACTGCCTCCAGTCACTCAAGAAAAAAACGAAAACAGGGTCGAATAAACACTGCTTTTTTGAGACATCTTAAGATTATAGCTCGACGCGGGCAAACTCCACTTCAACTCAATGCATGCTGCCTAAGGCGGCAATAATGGTGAATACAAAACAGCTCTGCTGCTTTTGCACTATTAGGTATGTGCGTGATAATTTTCACTGCCGACTTGGAGAGGATTGCTTCATTGGCTGGAGACATTTTCCAACGCAGAATTTCCAAGCTGCGGGAAAGATGGAGAGAAATCATAGCTACCGATGGACAATACATTGGCTGATACAATATATATGTTTTGAATACAAAATGGTGAAAATTAATGCACATCTAAAATGTAAACCTGTATTGCCAGCCATACACGGCGAGAAACTTGAACTTTGAAACCTGATTTTAACAAATATCTAGTTTAGGAGCTTCCAAAGCAGTTGCTAAATCTTTCACGGATGTTATCGTAGATAAAAAGTCCAGGATTCGTTATCAAATGAGCGGTGTAATCGACGTGGTTCAGAATTTATATGGTGCAAAAGAAAAAGAGTTAGGGTCTAGTTCACATTATCCAGTCTATAACATCATCACCGAATCCAATGGGAAATGTAATAAAGAAGTCATTCAGAGGAATCGTTTGGAGATAAGATAGAAAGAAATAATATGAATTAGTCGCAGCAGGTGCCTGGATGAAATAGACTGCATAGTTCGCCTATACAACAAAGGACTACATTGTCACGCGAGGTTGCTAGTGCAAAGTGGAAGGTAGTCGTGTGTGTGTATCTGTGTGTGTGTGCGGAAGACAATAGTGAAGCGACTCTGGAATCCCTAAATTCTTCTCTTTCCCGCTACCACCCATCCCTCGCACCCCAACAGCAACAGCCTACGTAATATTTCTGAATGGGTGTGTTGGCAGGCAAAACAGCGAGAAAATGCAAAATAGAACCAGAAAATGAATCGTATAAAATTTCCGATGCAACTCAATTTTTCTGGATCACCAATTTCAGAGACAGCAGTAAATAAGG
Organism: Haemonchus placei; assembly: GCA_900617895.1. Taxonomy (NCBI): domain Eukaryota; kingdom Metazoa; phylum Nematoda; class Chromadorea; order Rhabditida; family Trichostrongylidae; genus Haemonchus; species Haemonchus placei. Next base: position 31,030 of record UZAF01017613.1, read on the forward strand.
TTTGCGGTTGAGCGCTAAAATTGGCATTTTGTTGACGAAAACTTCGAGGTAAATGGTATCGTATGTACGTCGGCAAAAACATGATACTTGTGACATGAACTGCCCAACGCGCTTGAGGAATTCAACGACTGATGATACATATCGTTCATGGACTCCAAAATTCAGGAAGTTTCAGTATATAGACGGTTTCTCCCGCCTCCCATTTAAACAAGCAGTCAGTTGCTTCTTCGCCAGAACAGAGATGCTTACTTGCATGGATGAAGGCTTTTGCTCACAGACGACAAAATCGCAAATCAAAATTCCCATGAGAATTTCAGGGCAGTCCCGAACGAAGATCCTGACAAGTAAGCAGTTATGTGATGAACGTCAACAAAGTGACTGGTCAACATATAAAACTGCATTTTCATTGCGCTGGGTCTTTGAAAAATGGCACCTTTATTCCAGGCAAGATAAGAAGAATTTTGTAATAGGAGTGGCTGTATTGGCATTCTTCCGAATTTATTCCAGACGGAACTTGGACATATGACGAGAAAAGATACTTGTAATTACAACAAGAGATGTAGAGTTTGAAGTATCAGCCAGGAGCTTGATGCGAGAGAACACGACCTCAGCTCGAAAACTTTCGAAGCCTTTGGATCAGCGCGAGAAATCCCAAAATGAATCGGAAAGATGAAGGTCTTGTCGAAACTAACGAGCTTGCTTTCAACATGCGTGGTTTTCGATTGCCACCGGCCGCAAGCCAGGGGTTAAGGCGCTTGAAGCCCACCCACTGCGAAAACGATTAAGTATGTCTTTTAAAAAAGAGGGGTCAATGGTCTTCTTTTGGACATCTAAGGTGGGTTGCCTGTTGTGTTTTACAAGATCTCTCTAGATATCTAGAGGCCACACTTGAACTAAGCTGAGGTCTAAAATCGTTTGATCAGGAAGAATCCCAAATATTTCTTGGCTCCCAGGCTCTGGCAAAGGCGACCGGGCTAAATGTTAGCTGAATGAAAAGTGTAATTTCTCGATCAAAGCTTCAGAGAAGAACACCCACGACATCAAGGGAACCGTGTGCACATATTTACATATATAGTAGCGGCCAACAGTCTTCGGTGAAACGCTTTTCTAATCGTAGCTCTTTTCCTAATCCATAAAATATATGAAATTTCAGTATGCTGATCGAAGCCATATCTCCAATACTTAGCGCTATTAAACTGCAATTTGCTATTGTTCTCGGTGCGTTAGTAAGAACTGACTTGAATTCATGTAGGAAAGACGGGAAATGTAGAAAATGTATGGCACCGACTTGATAAAAACCGCTTTATTTCGAAGTAGCAACATGTAAAACATCAAAAAAANNNNAGGAAAGCCTCGACTCTCGATGACAGCATGGCATTGTGAAGGCATTAAGTCGATTAGCTTTCGAATGGTAGACACTGGCATGACAATCCCTACTCCGTTCTTTAGGCGAATTTTTCTCCACTGGTTTTGTGTCGGAAACCGTCTTTTGAGCTCTCCCCACTTATGCTCTATTGGTTTCACATCCGAAGACTGGCTGGACCTCCTTAGAAGTATGATTTGTTGTTCGCTGAAGGCTGCCTTCACAACTACTGAGAAGTATTTATTTCGGATCGTTACCCTTCGGCAGGATCTATCCTGCCGGCATGCGATGCTGTGCCCACGGCAAGGCAAGTCACGATCTGTACTCATGCTTCATGTCGACCTTCATGTTCTTGTACTACTCCCCTGTCATGGTGCCGTCAATTTTCAAAATAGGGCTCATTCCGAGGAGAAGGCACCGTATACCACCACACTCTCCACCATGCTTGGTTGTAGGTAGCATGTATTTGCATTGGATCTTTACTCAGATGGACGTCGTCCGCACCGTATACCATCGCTTCCAAACTACTGAACTTGCTCCGATCTGCAGAGGGAACTCGACTACAGTCAGTCGACGTTCACTTGAGGTGACAGCGCGCGAACTTTACTCTAGCTCTCCTACTTTTTGGACTGAAAAACGGCTTCTCGGTCGGATGCCTTCTATGAATACCAGCACTGTTTAAGCGTCTTCCTACAGTTCACGGACTGAGAATGGTGTCAACGCTAGCGCTGAACTAAGTGGCAATATCAACTGCAGTAAGGCGAGGGTCAGCCTTCGACCGAAGCGTGATCCTTCTGTACTGGGCTGACAAGTACACCTGGAACTTCCCGTCCTCTAAGCATTGCAAACAGAGTTTCTGACTTGTTAGCGTGGAATAGTCGAAGAGGTCGTCTGCTGTGGATCTTTCAAAATTCTTGAAATGACCGTGACTTTCGTGCCCGATTCTTTCATATCTACTGCTGCCAGCCAAACTATCTGAGTGCCTACTGTCTTTCTATGCATGCCTTGAGTATACAAGTGCCAACGTCGAGCCCAAATGGGATGTAAAAAGTACAATTATCGCTAACTTCGCAATCAGGAAAAATCGGTTCTGTATAGAACCTCTGCGAGAACCTGGTCCCCCCATTTTGAAGCCATAAAGTATAAGCCCAAGTTGGTAGTTTGGTTCAAGGTGAGTCTTGATTCGGAATTGTTCTTGAATCCCTTCACTAGGAAAAAAGTTATGATTGGAAAAGCGTTTCGCCGAAGACTCTTGACCGCTTTTGTATATAATACATATCATTCGAGTGCATCACTCACACATATAAGTTTTGCAGACCTCGAACTTCAGCACTGTTTCTCTACCATAGTAGTGACCAAATGGTCTGAACCGAATAAACCGGCCTCGCATCGACCGCTCCATTATATAGAAGCTTCGAATGAGTTTTTTCTCACGAAGCTTTCGAGGCCGACTGAACACATGACCTCATTTGAATTCCTACTTGTGTTTAAATTAGGTTTTTCACTTTATGCGGACTCAGAGCGTTTTCGATGACAGCAGAGAAGAGAAAAGAAGAAATCAACCTTCGAGCGCTCGCCCCAAATTTCTGGAAGGTCGAAGGGGCACTCGTTCCACACAGCCCTAAACAAAAGAAAGTACAACCTGATTGATGAGTGCAAAATTCATGGAACAGAACTGAAAAATACTTTCGATTGAAGGACGTAATAGCTACAGCAATTATATGTAGATAATGACTCCTTGTCGAATACTGTCTGCCATGTAATCAGTGATGGGTATATACAGAAAGTCAACAACTATGTTGAGGAAGGTCGGTGATCGAATCCTCCAGAACGTTAATAAACAGTGCAGAACATAAAAACGACAGGATGATTGATGTTGAGTAATCCTTATAAATTACGCTGTGCATTCAAGCATTCAGGGGTGTCGCTTGTGATTAACACTTGCCCAATAAGCTGTCCTGTGCTTGTTCGAGCTAACACTTCTCCTCGAGCAAGCCCCGTATCAGCACACAGACACTAGAGAATATTTAGGTTGGAAACGTTTGGCGACAAAAAATTCGGAGGGTTGAAAGTTTTGGATAAACAATGTGAATACGATAGCAAGGGGAAAACTTCTAGAACATCCCCCGGGCGATCAACACATGCGTGAAACAGGGGCACGCATGTGGGCTTTCCCACGTTCAACATGTTGGGCAAAATCAAATTCGTACCGTCATCTTCTACTGGGTGCGCCAGGGCGAGGCTGTGACTACCACCGGCCTACTCGCTGAAAGCGCTGTTCACTGATCAATGGCCAGCAATTGGATGAACTGATTCTGATGGAGACTGATGGAGATAGCAGCTTCGAAGAAACGCAATAATCGCTTCATAATTTTGGGGGGCGTGAGGGGACCCATCCACCACGAAGTGCTGAACGTAGACATAACAGCACAGCCGTAGCTTACCCCTATGAACGTCAGCAATTTTCCAATGTGGTTAGAGCAGGACGTCCAAAACCATGGCTCAGATGCCTATGGAACTACAACGATAAAACGCATGGTTTGAGCAAAAGAATCCCTGTATAGTTACAGCGGTCCCTTCGTATGATATCCTCACTATTACCCAATGAAAAACAACAGTAGCTAAGAACATTGTTCCATGTATCAAGCAGCGATATATTTCATCTAGCTCATGGAGATCTCTATAGGAGCTCTTTGGTTTCCTTCGCTCTTGCTAGGCGCACCTTGAAAACCTCGAGAGGAGGTTGGTTCATCAATCAGATCATTTAGTAGCTTGAGAACTCGGTGTTCTTGATATACGTAATTCTACCACTGCATGAGCTCTCACGCACTTTGTGCATAGAAATTGTTCTCGAAAGCTAGGAAAGAATTCTGATTTCACGAATCGTGTTGAATAGAGATCGTAACTAATTGGAATAAACTCAGTTCAGAACAATTTCGAAAGCTTTTCTCAGCACACTCGCTTTTTGCTGATTCAGAGTTTCACAAAAGAGTGCGAGATCACACTCTATGCACACTTCTGACAAAGGACGAAAATTGTTCCAAGGGAGCCTTTCATGGCCTGAGAAGCACCCTGTAAATTTACGATTAACTGCTCTTGAAATGGCTTCCTGTTAGTTTTATATATGTGTTAGGTCGTTCGAAAATCTGCTGAAACATTAGTCTGGTTTTTTTCTGAAGTATTCTGGAAGTTTCTGCGGAAATGCTATATAACAACACTACCCATTTGTATGCTTACAACAAACATATCTGGCTCCATCTTCTTCCCCTAATTAATCTACTATAGCCGAACGGATACGGTTACTCCTCTCTCAAAGCACTGGAATCCGTGTTACTATCAGCACTATGGCCAGTTTGCAGGATTGTGTGCACGTCTTTTTAATAGCAAAGTTTAAAGGCACCGTTAACATGATTTTGGGTAATCCAGATTACAATGAAAAACGAAAGACAAGATCGAAACTAGTGCGACTGAGGTGAAGAAACTGCTTGCATCGGTGTTTTCACAGTGAAAAAGGGCCTCGAAAAAACGTTAAAAAGGGGGCTGGACGTGAATGAAACCAGAAAAATGAAGAAGGTGGGGCGCCCGGACGAGCTAAACAGTGCGTTTCACTGCGCGCGTGTGGGTCGTGCTGCGAATAACAGACAATGGTAATTCACAATTCATTCACTTATAAGCATGAATAAACAAAAAAACCTTAGTGACAGCAAAAGTAGCTCACCTTTAAGCCTCTAGGAGTAGGAAATTAAATAAGGGATCGCGGCAGCAAAAAGAAAAACTGAGGAAAAAAGAATGGGAGAAAAACATCGCCTCATCACTGGCGGTTAGCTGTTTGTGCGTGGGTCCTAGAACGAATAATAGCAATCCATATTGACTCGACACTCGTCTAACGTGACACCGATGGAGGGGCGGAGGGGGGCCGTGGATATCTCTCCGGCCCGTTATTGTGCCCTATCCAGCCGTTTTCCGACCTTATTCCTGCACAAATGGTACCAGAGGTGGCTTCGAATTCAAACCATGTGCAAATCTCCGAAACACTTTTTCGTTAACAGTGCCTTTAAATGAGAAGGGCGAAGATAAGCCCAGGTCCGGTCAACCGGCTGCAATATTATAGTATAAAACCCATAAGATATGTTATGCAAATGTGAGTGTTACCCTTTGATAGTAGTTCTATAGCGAATTTCAAAAGAAAAACCCTGGGGAGTCTCGCGAAAAAGAAGCGGGCACTCCAGGAACACCCTTAAAAACTCCATTCAATCTATTGTGTTGATGTATAGCGGATTTTCCGCGTCTTATTTTTCTCTATACCATTTAAAAATTGGATCCAGGATTTTCATTAGAATAATCTTGTCGCTCCTAAATAGAAAGCTTTAAATGATCCATTCTCGCCCTATCATGCTTTACTATTTCGAGAAAATTTAGAAGGTGGCAAAGACATTTTGCGATGTCAGAAAACTTTTGGGCGATGGAGCAATAAGGCAAAGCCAAGTAAGGGATGAGAACTGCTTCTGAACCCGCCATATGCCCCGCAGAACATTCTCTGGACTACTAATTATTCGTTGAAAAAGATGGCTAGCGAACAAAACTCACGACGAAGCTAGTGACTTGTTGGCCGAACTCAGAGGGTGGATTGCTTTTAAGAATCAAAACATTAGAATCGCTCGACTGAATAGCAAGGGGAGCAGTGCTCGACATAGATGGTGATTACGCTCCGGGGTAATTGTTTGAACATGTCTTCGTTAAACATTTTTACCGTTTTTCCAATGAAGTTTGTTGAAAATAATTATGCATTAACCTAATATAACCTTAGTGGGTAAGAGATCGCGCGCTCCTAGAACAAGATCGCTTTTCACGCTCTTCAGAATAAGATCGCCTATTTCGCGCATGCTCCTCCTTCAGTCCTGCAGCATAACATCAGTGTTCCTATATTTTTTTTNTTTTTTTTCCAACCAAGGCTTTGTTTAGCAACTTTTATGTCTTTTACGGATGCCCATGCAATATGTCCAATCCCCTGATCATTCCCCGGTTCCCTTTAAGCTAATACTCTCAACGTAGCCTAATTCACTTTTTCGTGTCCATGTCACTTCGAGAGCTTTTCTTTGATTAATTTGACTGCGCACATCTCTACATCGTCTCGCTGAGACTGCAGCATCTTTGTTCAAGAGTGATTCCGCTGCGTGGCGTTTGCTGTGCGACGCGTGTCACCAAGCCCTCTCGAACCTTCCGAAGTGAAGCATCACATCGAAGCCAGCGAAAAGTTTTTAGTCAATAGTTCCTCGAAACCTTTTTCGTGGCCTGCCATGCAAACAAGAACGCGTATAATTCTTGGACCGAAAAGGGATAATGGAGAAAATATGGAATCGAGATCGAATGCTTCAAGGGTGAGCTTGAGTAAATAAAAAAATATCAAAATTGACGAATCCTATCTGATGGCTTTACGAACTTCAAAGGAAGTAGGGCGTCTATCTGTGTGACTGTGACTGCGAGCTTCTCGGAAAGGTCAGTGTTATTGAGCTGTTCCTTAGGAAGGTCACTTCTTTTTCTGAGCAGAATTTCGATCAACGGATTAGGAGAAGACCAGCCGCTATCTACCGCAAAACAGTGAAGCAATACCAATGTGTCATAAGTAGTAACGTTCTAGAAATACGAAGGAAGCCCTCACAAGATTTTTCTCTCCGCCAGTGCATCACATCGACGTTGAAACAAGGAACAACCTGAAACTTACATAGTATGAGGTTGATTCAAAAGTCTCAAGACGCTAGGATGCAGTTTTGAAACATTTCAGTTTACTCAAGTTCCCACTCATTCAATTATATAATCATCATAATTATCTATGACATTCATCCAGCGAACGGTTACTCGACTTTTTCGACTTGATGTTTTGTTAGCTGCCTATTCCACCCTAGTACGCGTTCCGAAAGTCTTGTGAGGTGGCGAGTTACGTGTTCCGAAAGTCTTGTGAGCTTGGCGAGTTAAGAACAAAAATTCAGTTCCGGACGGGACTCGAAATTGTACTTGTGCTTCAAGGATACCATGCTCTATCCCTTACACTACGGAGACCTCGCTTAGATTGCGCTGATAATGGCCGACCGGCTCAACACGTTGTACTTGTGAGTGCTGATAAGCTATGGCATACAAGCGATTAAGAGGGCGAAGGCAAGCGGGGTCCCGGTAGTGTAAGGGATAGAGCACGGTGCCCATAAAGTAAGTACACAAGACGGAGAGTCCCGTCCGAGACTGAAGTTTTGTCCATAAATCGCCAATCTTGTGAGGTAATCCGTCTAACTCTTATTCCAAAAAGAGAGTATTGACTTTTATTCAAAGAAGCTCTTCACAGTATTTTTTAGGTCGCCAACAGTGGAAACTCCATTTCAAGGACTATTTGACTATTTGATGTGCCTAGGAAAGTGATAGTCAGAACGGGATTAGGGAAACAGAAAGGGTGGGAAAAGGCCCTGAAGTTTACCTGTTCTAGTTCTAGGGTTGTACTAGAATGTGGTGATGCTTCGAGGGATGCAAAGATTTTCATAGAGAAACAGATACGGTGCATCTTTATTTATCTCATAGATTTCGCATCAATCTCCTATTTAAGCATGTTAGATCAACCTATCACTTGGCCATGTTTGCCGAAGAATGTATAATAATATACTTGATGTTGAGTGATATCAGATCGCCTGGTATTATAGGCACTGATACTGCACATGTATAAAAATGTGAATAAGATGTTCGTCATTTTGTCAGACAGTTTCGAGAGTTTGTAGTTACAATGAGTGGAAGCTAGCTGCTGGAAAGTTGGCTCAGTGAAATCGATCGCTTATTTGGTACCCTACTCCGAGAAAGCAACATTCTGAAGGGTAGTGAATGACATCCATATTGACTACATGAGCTAACTCAGAAGAAATGTTATTAGTTGAGCACCTCACAAATCTCTTAGAATTCAGAAATGGGAGTATAGAAGTCCGAAGAGATCATAAAGCATCAGAGAAGAGCATTAGAGGGGCACGAGACACTGCTAACTCCGTCTATGCTCAACATCAAGTATACTCCATGAACGTTTGAAGACAAGTGCAAATAAACAGGCAGACCAGAACAAAAGTGAGTTTGAAACTGGGCAATTATTGAAGGTGCAGTTTTGGCAGTGGCGCGTTCTCTCTATGACTACAAAACCTTTTTGTTCAAGGTGTTTTCCGGCTTCCAGAATAACCACGAACGCATCTGCTCCTTTCAATAGATGCAGCAAAAACTGAAACAACATGCGGCAGTGTACCAGCAACAAGAAGCTCTATGGAAAGAGCCACCTTCCTTGAATACAGGTTACTCCACATTAACGAGAACAATTGTGTTGATGACGTGGTCTTACGGTGTGAAGATTGCTAGGTAACATTTCGAAACTGAAGGCATTTCGAAAACAGTTTATCGAGTAGCTTTCGCTACTCGGTAAACTCTCTCTACTCCATTGCCTACAGTTGTTTACCCAGACTTCACCCAATTCTTCCAATGGGTCTTTAGAACACGGCTAGTGTTAGATAGTTCCTTTGAATTCGACTGAGAAGCGTATCTAGCTTCGTCTACCATTTGCGGTATCAAAATCGAGCATTGGGCCAGAATGGCTAGCAGAATTGCAGATCTCCCACTTTTTTTTGTTACTGGAAAGTTCATTAGCCGAAAACTTTTTGAATGCGTTTGCTTGTTCAGACAGAGAATAGGCGGAACGGAGAGTTGCAGAAACAAGCAAAATATTAACCACAGAAAAAATGCGATGGATATTTTTTTATTATAAAGACTATGTATAAAAGCAAACTGCAAGTAATATTGCGCTAAGGAATTCATTCAGCAGTAATGCTGGCAGACCATGAAAGCAACCACAGCTGTATGAACTTGCATCAAAGTGTGAGCCCTCAACGTTATTAAGAAACGTTGACAGCTCGGTTCTCGGAACTAGTTAGATTCAGAGATATATTAGATAGAAGGAGAATGACGTTGAGCAAGTCTGTTGTGTATCCGCCTATGATCAAAACCACCTTTGTTGAAGGAAAGAGTAAGTAAGTGTTGTGAGTAAGTGAGTAAGTGTAAGTGTAGGATGTGAAATCGAGATCAGTCGAAGTCGACCTGCTTGGCGGGAACTCCGTGCATACAGACATGGAAAGATACGAGAAGGTATTTTTCAATACTACTGAGTAGCAGTTTTCAGTTGGAGTCACATTCCTTCATTCATCTTTCTTTCCAAGTTGCCCTCAGTTGTTGGTCCCAATTAATTAATTTTTTTTCATAATAAAACAACTTGTTCAGATCATGCTTTGAGAGATGCTCCTCATTCATAATCTAAGGATAATCATATCGAGAGTCACACATCTTCCGACAGCTAATTAGGCATATATTTAATCATTTTGTTCAAAAACGCCTATAGTAAACCAGTGAGAAGACTGAATCGGGGTGGGGTCACTCACTCTGACCGATTCAATCGCCCGTCGGTTAAAAAGCGCCAACCATGCTCTAATCATCTTACCTTCATTGTTGCTGTGAATTAGTAGAAGCTTGAACATCCGCAGTGAACATCTGCAGGATTTGAGAAGAGTTTGCCAGATCTGGTATATAAATCATAAACCCCTACCAAAAACAAACTAGTTCAAAAAAGGAACACTTGCTCTTCCCATTACCAAGGACAGCTGGTGAATAGTGGAGAGCATTCCAAGCGTTCCGTAGACTTGTAACTCATATACTATTCACGGCCACTTTAGTCCTCCTTGGTCATACTTCGTTCTATGATTTGCCAACTCTGAGCTAGTGATGGACTGGAGGTACTCTTCGCTCGAATTCCTCACCATATATTGCTGTTATAGACGGAGGTGGTGTATTGGCGAGTGGCGCACTATCAGAGACGAATGGTCTCCGGTTCGATTTTCGGATCGATGTTCGCCTAGGACGACCAAGCCCTCCATCCTTTCGTGACGGTTAGTTGACACCACACTTGCTTGAGAGGAGAGAAACCTTAACTTGTATATCGGCCGGTCACCGCAAGTCACTATACAGGCCATATATGCGTTCAATACGCCACTGAGATTCTGAATGGAAGTCGAATGAGTGGGCGCATCAATCAGACGGGATTGATTAACGCTCCAAGACTTAATTCTTCATCTTTAGATTGCTGTCACAGTAATGCCATTAACAAAAAAGCATGTTATTGGGCCAACTACAAGCAGGCAACAACTACAGCAATGGATGAGAAACATGAAGTCAAGCCATAAACCAAAACGTATAACATATGACTGCCTCGTCCTTCGTAGCACATGTTCATTTACTTGATGAAGTTTCTAGTGACATTTTGACATGATTCCTGGAAACGTTCATCACTGTCGAACTGGATTTCTTCGAAGTAGCCCTTAATGATTAGCTCTTACTGGTATGCCCTTTGACTTGGGTATTGGAATTGTACGCATAATGAACACTGATGTACTCATATGAAATTTCAGCAAGAACACAGAATTAGGCTCTCGTATGCTCGTTCAAANGGTACCCTACTCCGAGAAAGCAACATTCTGAAGGGTAGTGAATGACATCCATATTGACTACATGAGCTAACTCAGAAGAAANCAAGCCCTCCATCCTTTCGTGACGGTTAGTTGACACCACACTTGCTTGAGAGGAGAGAAACCTTAACTTGTATATCGGCCGGTCACCGCAAGTCACTATACAGGCCATATATGCGTTCAATACGCCACTGAGATTCTGAATGGAAGTCGAATGAGTGGGCGCATCAATCAGACGGGATTGATTAACGCTCCAAGACTTAATTCTTCATCTTTAGATTGCTGTCACAGTAATGCCATTAACAAAAAAGCATGTTATTGGGCCAACTACAAGCAGGCAACAACTACAGCAATGGATGAGAAACATGAAGTCAAGCCATAAACCAAAACGTATAACATATGACTGCCTCGTCCTTCGTAGCACATGTTCATTTACTTGATGAAGTTTCTAGTGACATTTTGACATGATTCCTGGAAACGTTCATCACTGTCGAACTGGATTTCTTCGAAGTAGCCCTTAATGATTAGCTCTTACTGGTATGCCCTTTGACTTGGGTATTGGAATTGTACGCATAATGAACACAGATGTACTCATATGAAATTTCAGCAAGAACACAGAATTAGGCTCTCGTATGCTCGTTCAAAAAATCGTTTCATAGGAAATATATGACGGTAGATAAAGTGAAACTGCAGCTTTTCGAAAGGATCCACAAAGCTTTTGCCTCATGAGAGCATTTCAAATAACGATGATGAAGAAAATGCATAAGCGTCAAATCACGTATGACGATTACCTCTGCCGCTCATGATGTGAACTGGTTTTAACTGCTTCATTTGCCCGACGTAGGAGGGAGCTTTTGTGGGTTTGGTGAACCCTCGTGCTGAGAAGAAGAACTCCAGAAGTGTAACGATTCGAATCTATTACAATCTATCACAAAGTAATCGGGGGGGATCTGAATGCTTTCGATGTCTTGTTTTGATCCTGTTTGGTTAATCTATGGGCTTCATAAATACTTTAAATTGATTATTTCGTTGCTTTGAAGCTGTACCTGAACCTCACAATGAGATAATGGAGCGAAACTGCCGATAGTGGCGTTCCTGAAAAATGTGACAAATGTGGTCAGAATATTTAAAGTGCTTTTCCAAATTGCCCTTCACTGGCAGCCCTGCATGTGACAAATTTATTCTTGACAATTCTGCCTTATTTGCAAACTTTTACACGATGAAGCTGCTTGGGTCTCTTAATTTCTACCAATACATCCCTTTGACTTTATTCAAAGTTTGAGGGTCACCGCAAAGGTGAGCAGCTGCCTTTTTGCATGACACCCAAATTAATCACATGAAGTACAAAGATCGGCCGTCAATGTGTGCCACTTGTATCTGTAGCTGTGGGTCCGAATAATAAAAGAAAGTAAAGACGGTAACATTAAAGATCAAGTCTATCAGAAGATAACCCCCTCCATTCGAATTTTACCACCGTGTCCTTATGTTTGTGTCTGACTAAGACCTGTATTATCAAAAATCATGGAACTAATCCAAACGAAATGAAACAACTCTCTATAATCGTTGCGAGAGACCCGCGTTGATACGCTAAAGCATCATGCAAAGGTTGACCTTGAGAGTCCCACTTCGTCTTCTAGTCCCCAAGGAGATTGAGTCATGTTAGGAGGATCATATGTAAGTCACTTGACAAGGACACTCTTTCCAGATGTGCCACGCCAACGAGGTCGTTTCTCAAGTGGACAAATTCGAATGCATACTTTACCTGCACAAATGTCATAAGAAACCAACTACTTCAAATAAATCATTGGTACTCTCTCAAAATGTAATACTACGATTCCGGGTCCAAACAAAATCGAGCTTGTCTACAGTAAAGGATAGAAGGTCCGCGGATGCCAACTAAACCTTTGATCTTTTGTGTATTCCTCCCGGAGAAGGGGAGGAGTGGTTGGAGGTTCCCTATCAAGTCATTACTTGTCACTAGAATAGTTTACGCTGTATGAGACTGGAAATCAAAGCGTTGCATACTTATACTTATACTTATACAGCTCGTCTTCACTCATGTGCGAGCA
>UZAF01017614.1:0-15170 GCA_900617895.1 Haemonchus placei
CTCGAAGATGCCGAGGAACTTCTTTCTTCAAAGACTATCGAGCTGATACGTCAGCGTGGAATCGCGCGGAATAGCAGCAAGCAGTGACCAGCTAACGTCCGAACTATAGAAGCTATGCAGGGAAGCGATAACGGAAGATCTAAAAGAGAGAACAGCAGCAGTTTTGACTGAAGCAGCCGAGGCTGGAAAGAGCATTCGTGAAGCTAGTCGGAGCTTCGTCAATCATAAGACGCAGGATGACTTCTATTCCTCGCCCTGACGGAACTGTTACTGCATCTCGAAGGGCAACGGAGAATGTCATCTAAGACTTCTACTCTGATATCTTCGACAGCCACGCCTACCTACTTACCTACCATTTTAGGCAAATTGGTTATGTCATACCTCCAGTTCTCCCTTCCGAAATCTCACATACCATCACGTCGACGAGAGGTGATACGGCGCCCGGTCCCGACACGATCAAAACAGAGGTCTAGAGAGCCTTCCGCGTGTCACTGTCAAAACCCTGTCTCGGCTTTTCACGTGGTATCCTTCGGAATGCGAAGAGCCCACATCGTGGAAAACTAGCAAGACCGTATGTTGTATAAGAAATACTCAGGCGAGATTGGCAATCGTCGCCCAAGCTATCTGCTGCCTGTAATTTAAGTTATTCACACGAGTCATATTTAACCGATGACAGAATATTAGATGAAAGACAGCCATGCGAGCAAGCAGGGTTTCAAAGAGGGTTCAGTACAATCAATCACATCTACAATCAACCACATCCGTTCACATCCGCAATCGAAGCCTTGGGCAATCATATTGTTCTTACTCAATATATAAGGGTGCTTCGTGAGCTCTACAACTTCGTGACCAGGATTTCGCCATTCTATGAAGAATTCATAATCATCGTGAAGAAAAGGGTTTAACAGGGCGATACCATCTCACCCAAACTTTTCAGGGCCGCTCTCGTGAACATCATGCGTCATTTGTAATGAAAAGGCATGGGAGTGAAAGCCCACGGATGCTGCTATCATCATCTCCGCTTTGCGAATGACATTGCGCTTATACATAACATCGTAGTGAAGAAGACGATGACTCTACCCTCAACTTTTCATTACTGCGGTCCTTCCTGCTTTGGCATACGCCTCAGAGACTTGGGCTCTACGAAAGCAGGATGAACATGCAGTTAGCGCCTTTCAACCTTGCAGTAAATTCCGCACTTTCATTCTATTTGTTGATCCACTATTACCGATGTCATCAATACCCAATGAACCCTCCACACACTTCTGGTGTCTCGGCCAAAAGTGGTCTCAATTCATAAGAAACGCCTGCAAGGTGGACCCCCTGGTGCCGTAATAAGCGTTGTGTGAAAAAAGGGACGATCGAGGGCGGAAGTAAGAAGAAAACAGTCACGCGCGACCAATCAGTAGAAGGGACTACGGGAAAGCAAATAAGGCGTTTGCGCGGACTTTTGAGATGTAAGTAGAAACGAGGCCGATCAGGACAGTCCGTTATTCTGTGTTGGATCTGCGCTGAAGCCTCGACAATTGCTGGTCACTGCCGACGTCTGCCATCCCCACCGCCGATCTTTTTCGCCACCATTCCTTTCAATGGTACTTTGATCACTTTGTTTCATTGCCATTGTTATTTTACTGTTCTTACGAATTCTCTGATTTTTTTTTGTGTGCCGTCACGGAAAAGATCTGTTAGACGGCACAATACACTGCAGTCTAAGCATTAGGCGCCTTTCCGTATTCTTCCTTCTACATATAGTCCTGCTCACGAAAACGTAATACCATTTCCTCAGCGAAGAATAACAAAGTTCATATGTGCCTCCGCACAATTTGTTGACCGTACTCGTCCATAGTGAATACACAAGAACGGTCAGTGGTTAAGGGCGTCATTTATCAATTCGTTCATTATGCACTCAAGGTGCACCATCAGCAAAACATAATAGTAAAGGAAAATACAGAAAACTCGTACATCGTATATATTCACAATTATATTCTGTAATTGTAACCGGCGTTACATCAAACGATTGACTTTGGCACAACACGTAAGATGAAGCAAATTTCACATTGCGTTCCGATCACCAAAAAGTGAGGTATTAGGTTTGAAAGAAAGCAGGAACAACAGATTTTTCGAACACATACAGAGGTCTCAGAATCACGAAGGTTTCCCTGAAGTAGACAATGACCTCAAAACAAATATACACTGATTTATACATGGAGGAGAATATTTTGTAGAAAGAGAACAATAGGGATTTACCGTATGGAGACTCTTCTCAAAGGCTCGAAAAACGCTGTTTATGTGCTTGAAGAGCTATTTAACGATGGCGGCATCTCCTCATCATGGATTCCTGCTCTTATATTTGCTGGTACTGAAAATACTGAAATAACAGTGAAAAGTGGAGAGGAGAGGAGGAGGAAGGTGGTGGCAGAAAAGTGGAAATATATTTCTATATCCATTTGAACTGCTAGAGGGTTGCTCGGCAAGTAAGTACAATTTTTGAAAATGATTTTTCTCAAGTCGTAGCTAGAGGACTGTTGTTGTTTTCCACGATATATGTAAAACATAGGCTGACACTGTCTTATCACAGAGCACATAAGAAAACTAGTTCATTAATTTCCATTCTGGCACTCTTCACTTCAGAGTGGGCCGACCAGTAGGCATGGATGATGCCTGAATGCACATTATTGATCAAGGTTCGATCCAGGAGAACTTTTCCTGTGAAACGCCCGAAAATCGTAATTACTTTCCGAACAATCTAGTATTTAATTGAGCTTGGACTAGTGAGATGATGAGATGTCTAGTACAGTCAGGCCAAAGTGTGTCCAGGACTGCTTCCAGGCAATGAAGAATTAAAATTCTGGTTTCGATGAATCGTTCTTTGGGAAGCGTCTGAGCTTCCGTTAAGAATATATCCAGTGACGCTTCAGTGAAAATGCGACATCCGAGTCTTGTTCGGAGATTTTTACCTACGCGAGCGCCGTACTGTCTACTTGACCTTACCCATCGTCGGCTGCATTTTTGCTCTTGGAAGGGATGAATTTTGAAAGCTTCAAACGCCTTACGGCTTTATAGGCTTTGAAAACTCTATGAACTTGCGCCGTAATATTTCACAATGCTGTGCCGTACAGATTTGTAATGATGAAATCATTTGTTAGGTTGAAGCTTCGACTAACTCGTCGTCTTCAAGAGCCTGAAAGTAGTTCGGAGCTTTTGTTCTTTCCTGACCAAGCGTCGAAATGCACTAGGCCAGTTGCAACTACTCTCAAAAACTCAAACACCGAAACATCCTGCTAAGAAGTCAACCTCCTGCCCTTCCAACAGCGTTGTCGTGGCAGAAGTTCACCCGTTATGGCAATGCACTCATTTCGGTTGTTCAGCTCAGGATTCCACTTGCGGATATACAATGCTTCCAATATCTTTCTAGCACCGATTTCTTTCTCTTAGGCTGGATTTCGCATTACATATGAAATCTACCGTATTCTATTCTCAAACATAGTTAAATTTCAAAACACTAAAACTTCGAATTTAAATACTTGAGAGAATTCACCTAGTTGTCGTGCTTCATTTGTATGGATTTGTATTCGTTGACTTATTACCGCGATGTCCGCCTCACTTGTATCTGAGAGAACATTTCTAAAATATTATATAAAGGATGTAATAGGAAGGGGAAAATTTGGTCCACTACCCTGATCATTCTTCAATTGAACTCTATCTAATAAGGAATATCGGAATTGCTAACGTACTGATCAGAGCTAAAGATTTCAAACTAGTATGACCCTGTAGTGGATCCATTTGCAAGGTTCCCCTTCGGAAATACTCAGAGAGCCGTCGAAAAGAAAAAGAAAATGCCGGCTTAATAACGCCTATTTTCTCAGAATATGTGGCTCAAAGGATCTGAGTCGGTTCCTTCTGCTCACAGCGGACGCCATCAGGAAAAAAACTCATGGGTGAACCATCGAAGATCATTTTCCACGCCAATGATATCTCTCTGATGGTGGAGAGCAGAGAACTGCAGAACAAGTTGCAGAAATAGCAGAAGTGCTGGCGGAGAATGAGATCCGGTTTATCGTAAGGAAGACCGAGTTCTTCAGCTCCGAACACAGAGTCTTTAGACGGTCTCGAAGAAACCGTCTAAAGAGTTCAGGACTTGCAACATTTGGACTGAAACCATTCCTCTGATGGCAGCGTAGACCAGGTTGGAAAGGCCCAAAAAAAAACGGCACGGATGAAGAGGACGGAGAAAATTGGTTGGTTATGAACGGAACTTTGGCTTTGAACAATTCGAACCCGTACTTGTGCTAGCCGGTCACCGTGCTCTTATCCTCAACGCCCGACCATGACTGACCTGACCGAAACTCCACTTGCCTTCGCCTTCATTATGGCTTTTCCCCATAGCCTATCAATGTCCGCGCGTACATGTAGTCCAGTGTTATTTTCTGTGAGCGGCGATGCTCAGGATGCTTAAAGGAAAGGTATACAGAACAGTGGTAATGCCTACCACGCTCTACGGCAGCAAGTGCTGGTTTATCAGTAAAATTCACGAAAGACGGCCTCAGTTCGTTAGAATAAGGATGCTCAGTTGAGCCTGCGGCTGGTCTATACTGCATCAGATCAGGAGGGAGGACATCAAGGCGATCATGCAAACAGCCCCCGTCTAGCTGAAGATGAGAGAGCAGTCTGCGACTTCAGGGACAAGTGCGGCGAATGCAAGAGAATCACGTCATAAGAAAGGCAATAGGGTTCAAAGCGGAAGGAAAGAGACCACGTAACTCACTGAAGAAGAGGAAGCGGGACGTGGCCGTGGCCTCTTCGAAACCATGGTAAGAAGGATGCCGGAGAGAAATGTGGCGACAATGACGAGAACAGCGGACCGTATGATCGGTGGGATACACGCTCGGGAGAAGAAGAATATGTAGCTCAGAGGCTGCAGGGAACTTGAGAGAAACTACGAGTTTTCAAATTAGTCTATTTTCGACCAATTACAATGCCTTTTGTGTAAAGTATGTAGGGCGGAGGAGGTGTAGTGGCATTAGATGCGCTATTACACACACATGTCCACGGACTCAAACCCTGAATTGGTATCTCTCTAGACCAACCAAGCCTTCCATCCCTCCGGTTTCGGATGATTGACAATCTTGGTTTGAAGACACAGTCCACGATAAATTTTGAGGTACCCCTTTTTACGGGAAAAAAAGCGGAATTATAGGTTGGGAATAGTTCATGGGCAGCGAAAAGAGCAAGTCGATTCGCCGATTTCGAAAAAATAAGGCTCCCAAAACAGTGAAAATAGAGCTTGGACGAGATTACCGTGACGGAAAGAACATAAAGCAACTATCCGGACGAGATTTCAGTTGCTGCATTTGCGCAAAGAGCTGATTACATCAAGCCTGAACTGTACAGAAGTGCCTTCCACTGACGCTGTGTGCCAGGACAAGCTGTTTGAGCTTCCTACATGGGTTCCCTCGTGATCTGTGCAGCCTGTACAGCGCCGGTGTAACTCGTCCGAAGGTCTTTGTGCAATCTCTGCAATGTTTGTGACTTTGTAACGCCCCATATACATAGGTCGTGGCGCCGTGGCGTTTCGAGCTGGCAGCGCCACATATGGTGTACGAGGGGATCACAAATGTATCCCGGTGGGATTTCTCATAAGCCATTTTTATCGTGAACTTTAATCGGCAACCGAGACAAGAACCACAATTTTTTATCTGGTTCCATTTCAGTGTAAGCAATATTATTCGACTGTCCTTCGTAAAACTTACCGGCTAAGGGCTAAGGTGGGAGTAGTGCATGATCCACCACTTTGTTCGAGGGGCGATCCTGCGAGTTCTTGTGAGTCAGTGATAATTTGAGAACTTCTGACTGAGCCGTAGAGTGGCGGGGGCTCCTCTCTCTTGAACAGCTCATCGTAACCAGGTGGAGCATCAGCGAAGCCGTAGTTTGATACGCCTCCACTTTCTAAATGTTGCTATCGGTGAAAGCTCCAAAGTGAAAAAAATTTCAGTGACGAACTGACCAGGAGCGAAGCTGTAGCCGTGATTGTGCTGCGAAGCCACGGCGACGTTCCTTGTTTGAGTCCGTCTGGTTTGTTCATCTTGCTCGCGCCTAAAAAGGTGGAATCATTTCGAACTAATTCTTAACTTTGTGATCAATATCCCACTATCACTCAACAAAAAGTTCCAGAATGGTTAAACGTAAGCAAAATGAAAATTCGTACCCAAAATGTCCGTACTACGACATTCTTGTAGTCCTTGGTAGCCTCTACTTCCCATATGAGAGCACACTACTGTCATCAATACACCTAATACCGTTTCAAATAGGAATGTTAACACGCAATCAAACGTTTTGGTGATCACTAATCAAAAATTGCACCCCCTAGAGAACGAACAAACAAACAAACAGACAGACAAACAGGCAGACAGGCAGGCAGGCAGGCAGACAGACAGGCAAACAATCAGATAGAGAAGCAGGCATACTCTTTCGCTTTGCTCGGCTCTCATGAGAGGTGAACAAAAAGCAAAAGTCACCTTTTGTATGCACAGTAGACAAATAGTATTCGGGCAACGCATATCAACGCAGCTAATGTGAGGATCGAGGAGACCAAGAGGACGAAAAACTGAGTGTAGTTGGTTTTGTTGTCTTCAGATCTGAAAAACGGTACCGTTAGTCAAGATGCCTCGTCTGTGCTCGTCGCAAAAGTTACGACTTCGGTAGGGTTTTCAAGAAAGCCGAGGGAAACACGAGTTTATATCTGTAATTTCCGCTTGACAGTTATTCACTTTGCTTACTCTTCTCAAATTTGAATAATCTTGATATAATCTTCTTTCAGGGCGGACCTGGTGTAGTTGCAGAGGTGCACTACCACACACGCATGGTCACGGGTTCGAACCCCTAGTCGGTACCCACCTAAGCCAGCCAAGCCTCCCATCCAACAGTTAGTTGTTACCGGGCTCGCCTGGGAAGATGAAAGCAGTGAATTGCGCATCGACTGGCCACCAAGTCATTGTATAGGCCACATACGCATTCAAAACGCCACTACGGTTCGTGACAGAGAGGCTCATTTTTGCGCATCAAGCGTGAAGCAGAGCAACTTCCCAACCGCAGATTAGCCTGATTCTCCCGTCAAGGCCAGGTGCGCAATTGAATGAGTCTACACTTCTGATTCGCAGCTAAACTCATGGCATATTCTAGAGACAAAAACTTGCTGCGTAGACTTTCGAAACAGAAAATACTGCACCTGTACTTGCCGTAATCTGCCTCAAATATGAGCGTAAACTACAAAATTTAGTTTTTTTTTGTCATTAGTCGACTCAGAAATTCCTTTTACGTTGCGTGTAGTATCGACCCAGCTCTTCACGCTAAAAAGCCTGTACGTAGAGTTATGTGAGAGCTATCATATGAAAAACTTCATCTCGAACAGTCATCTTAAGTTTAAAAATCCTGTTTTGAGAAAGAAAACCCATGGAACCATTAAATGGAGTACAGCCAATGAGTGCTCTGCAGGAATTTTCTGGCAGACATGGAGATAAGCGCTTCTACTGCTGTGTGAACTTCGCTATCAGCACGCGACATACCCTAGTGAATTGATCAGCGTTCATGTATTCCCCAATCAAACCAAATTTTAAGACTGCAGTATTTCAAATCTCCAGAAAAAATGTTATGCAGTAATACATTGACCATCCCCGATGAGAAGTTTCTTTGCTTCCATCATCGACAAAGTCAGAAGTTTGGGATAGCAGCGCGCAATACATGAGATTTTAATACGGTATGGTACGATAGGAGTAGCTTTGAGGAAGCCATCGCACTGGCAACGAGCGGCACCGGCAACCGTGTCAGAAAATTTGGACAATGGGCCTGACGCTGACGAACAGTGGTTATCCTCTCCCCAAAGTCTCCCTATGCCGTAATCGATCACATGATCACATAGGTCACACGATGATGTCGGACTTGTGAGTTCGGCTGGGAGTTTGGCAAAGGAAGGACATATGGTAGAAACTCGCATGCGGATGGTCTGTGTATCATTGGGTGTATTCAGTATGCGGAATCGAACGGTATGCACCATATCCGTCGTCTTTCCTCGGTGATTATATCGAAGATTGTTATATCATTATTGTATGTCGGGTACTGATACCGAGACCCAATAGAAACAACTACATGCAACAGAAATTTGAAGGTATGTCTCAGAATCAGGTTTTTTCCCAAGATGACGCTTCGGACTCGAGAAGCAGAGCTCCATAGTATACAGATTGCGCCACAAATATGGTAACAAAATAATTTGGCTACAGAAACATCAGTTCGTATTGTTACATAGTGGATTTATGTGAACTATTTACTATGCATTGCATCCACGAAACGAACATACGGTCATCTTATGTATATAACCGTCTCCTGTGCTAATTATAGCTCGAAGACGTTTCCACTACTTATCGACGGTGGCACGCAGAGTTTCTTGAAAAACTCTAGCCCGGACTTTTTTCTGTAATTTCGAAGTAGCAGCAACAGTGATGCGTACTGAAGCGCAGGCTTTCCTCTCCAGTGTGGACTATATCCAGCGACCCATCACATTGTGGTCGATTCGCAGGATTGGAAGGTGGGATATGGTCGTGAACATTCCTTCAGCACAGGTCTCGATCTTTTCCCATTCATGAGCAGTGCGCCGTAGTTTTCAAATCTGTTCCCTAGAACTAAGTCTCAGCTGCAACCTTCCAGAAAACGCTTTCTTAAAGAGGTTCGGAATAAATTTTGTGTTTTTCTCGACCAAAATTTGCGATACCGCTCTGATGGTAAAGATTCTAGCCCAAACTATCATGAAAAAAGAAAAAGGCTTTAAGAGGCGTTCTGACTCTTCCCAACGGCTTCAGTACTCGTACTGTGAAATATACGTGTACTTTGGTATCTCAAAATTTTTTTCGCGTCGAACACCCTTTGGTCAGAAAAAAAATGTCGAAGCGCGAGTCAAGTAGCGCACAGCTTTTGTTTTTTCTCTTCAACTTCTTCCCGTCAAAAAGCTTATAAGGCTTTCGAATATTATCTGAATACAATTGTATTTACTCTGTGTAGACTCTCCCCATCGAATTAGAACATGCAAACAAATCAACAGCCATTTTTCTTGTGTTTCTGCAGGTTCAGCAACGTATTCCTTCCCAAGCGATTGGATTCGGAAAAGGGGTCGTATGTTAGGCAAGACGACCGTATTGAGGTTCTCTGTTGACCTGTCTACGCAACGCGGTTCAAGAGACTGCCATTTGGGAAATGTTGAAACGAGGAACGAACCCGGAAAAGGACTACCCAAATGCGGGCAAAGACGTACATAACAGTCGGTGGATGCCCGCGAGTCTCCGCCGTTTCTCGAAATCTAACGAATTGAGAGTACCAAAGTAGATGTGTGGACTAAAGTATATCATAAACATAAGGGGAGGTGCAGATTTGCAGAAACCCTCCAAACAAGGACGGACGTGCCAAAAGTGTTACCATATTCATGACGCACCCTGTATTTATTGTTAGAACAATGCTATTTATAACGAGGAACGAAAAAGCGCAAGTTCCTACTCTCCCCGTAAATTAAAGATTCTTCATGATGGATTCTTCATCTGCTTGAGTTTTTTTAACTTGAAGGTCCAACTACTGATTGTAGGTGTGCAACTTTTTTGGGCAATCATGCAAACTACTGACACTGCTGTGGGTAACACAGGCAAATCCCGTAATCGTCTAGGAATGCGTCTCGTGCTTGAACAAGCACTAGTTATCGTTTGGAACACCAACAGAGATAAAGGAAGGGAGCAGTCCAGTACAGCGGAATTAACCACTCCATACCACTTATTTTGCAGTAAGCACAAGCAAACACTGAGATGTGTTTTCAAAATTGCTCGCTGGTCCCGCTCGAAACCAAAAATGCAACCCGTTCCCCTCACGTAGTTTTCACCGCTCCTGTATGTTCACCGATATAAGCCTCCTCACAACATACTTCTTTGCCACGGTAGCAGAATACTTAGATTTTCCTGTGGCATAGCAGAATACAACACTTGCAGCATCTGTAAAAGCATTTGCATTTGCTCAATCCTGAGTGATATCAACCTCCACAAGCCCGCTGGACGCGCTCTTTCTTGAGAGAGTTGAGCAGCAGTGAGTGTCTGACAAGATTTTTAGCTCTAACTGCGCCCTACCTAAGCCGCTCTGACCCAATGGCGCTCCATGTGAATCTTCCAGGGGTCGTAGATCAATGAGGAATCTTTGAAAGAATCGCCCAGGTGATAACGAATCGTATAGTACTTTATTCCTTGGTTCTTGCGAAATGAAGAAATCACTGTTACAATTTTTTGCGAAAATAATCGGTAGTTTTGACAGCGATAATTCACAGTCAGAAACGAGATAGATAAACTTCGTTAGTTATTGACAAATTCGTTAATGTTGCTTTTTTTTGATGGCCCACCTGGGAGTGGTAGTAGAAGTGGTAGCGTAGGTCTCCTCAAACTGCTGCTTTGCAGATGGCTCCATGATTAACAGCCTATAGATCTAAATCTGATTATCGCTCGCAGTAGGTTTACGATCAATCGATGTAAGGAAAAATAAGAAAGAGGTACACAGAGCTTTTCAAAGAATCTGACGCTAATAATAGGAAAACAAAGGGCAGCTATCAGCGAATAATGTGCTTCAGCTTACAGCATTGTTGCTGTCGCAAATGTGACTTCTTTTTATTGTTTTCGTTTATTCGTTGTTTACCTCTCGTTTTCTCTCTGTCGTTTGGTTCTGATCGGGCCTATTCGATTATAGATCTGCACAATGACCTGGCGGGCTTGAGGCAGCTATAAAAGAGCAAGTCTCAAGTACAGTGGTTCGATATCGTATCATGTCTCAAGCCCCGATCTCCTCACTCAACCTGTTACGTTCACTTGTCTCAAGTAAACATTCAAGTAATTTTGTTCCTTACTGTGAGCTCAAGTGATGTCATCTCGACAACTCAAGTAGAGCGTCTTTGAAGGGAATCTATTCAGGACTCCAAATGGCATCGCTGTCTCCAGCCTAGTCGGAAGCAGTCAGCCATCTCGAGTTGTCCTAAATATATATTTCACTTATCATCCACTCCTACCGAGGTCAATTCAAGTCGCCTCATTCCGAAATTCGTTCAAGTTCAAATTATCAAGTCATTCGCGTGGCAGGATTGTTCCATAAGACGAGCTAGTCCCAACAGGTTCCGATAGTTACCTTGATTTTGTCAACTTGGCCCACTACCACAACGTAAGTTGAAAACCGATCGAACGTGAAATTAAATGAAAAGAAACGTATATGGATTATGTTGGAGTTTTTCACCATTTCGAAGAGATGATAAATTACAGAAGCATGGGAGAAAAGGTTTGTCCGTTTGGGAAAGTCGCCATGGCTCACAGGACATAAGAGTTACTCCTTCACTGGACAGCCCATCAGTGAATTGTTAGGAAATCCTCTTGTGTGTATAACTTCGAGGGATTGATTGATTAACTTCAGAGGTTGATTTATTTCAGTGAAAAGTAGTTCGAGATGACCAATTACTTGGCTCGTTTACACCTCTCGTTTACAAGCGCGTAGCTTGATCATAACAATATCTATTTTTGGAACAGAATGCACCCCTTCGTAATGAGATAAAAAATCCAAAAACTGAATGACAAAAGGAATAAAAGAAATGTGAAAATGTTCAAGCTCCAAAAAAAACGTCACGATAAAGCCGACTGAAAAAGAGGAAATGATTGAGTAGTATCTGGAAGTTTTACAGATTTATATTGCTTTCCGCTTATACACTTCAGGGCCTGAGAAGCATGCAGGGTGATTAGTAAAAAAGCGCAGCTAATAAGTTTAATGAACAGAGCGATGATCAGAAATATCACAGTGAGAGAAATCATACGGAAGGTGAAATGAGATAAAATTATGAAGTAATCTCAGTCGCAAATATTTACCAAGGGAATTGATTTGTGACGCTTTCTACACAACAAAACTTTACCTATCGATCGAACAACCCCTGTCCACCAAAGCTCGTTTGCATTCACATAAGTAGGATCGTTATATATTATACTATATATATATAACGTATATATATATATATATATATATATATATATATNATATATATATATATATATATATATATATATATACATTTGGAATCTCGGGATACAATTGAAAACTCATGGTTTCTCTCGAAATAACCGTCTAACTGAAAATACTCGGTTGTAAGAAGGTGATGATGTTGGCCGAACTTTCTTTTTTTTCATCCTTCGACTTACCATGCACAACCGCAAAATTATATATTCTGTCAAATACAGAGGAATTGGCTATTTTTCAAACGATGTTCATATATTTTTATATTTTTAATATTTTTAATATTTTCTTGATTGAAGATGGATGTCAAGCGGACATCAAGTAGGGAAACTTTCCAAGAATGGCTCAGCGTATATCACTAGGAGCACCTCTCAACCAATGTCTGGGACAAGAAACAGAATCATAGGAATAGCAAATTAGTCCAATAGTTGTTGCACCAGGGAATCAGCAAAAGAGTCGTCTCAAGTGGTGCGTCAACGGGGCTGCATAGATAACACCTATCGATAACGACAAGAAAATGAAATCATCCATAGAAAATATTTTCGCGCGGAACAAACTCATTACCCATCACTGAAAGAAATTCATCTGATTCTGCACGGTTCAACACTTATATATGTGGCACTTCGCCGAGTTTTAGTTATACTACCGAACTTGTGAAATAGTGGCCATCGCAGCCTATACTTTTGCGTCCTCTGCTGGATGCATGATCTCACTGACGTTTTCGTTTCTGACCCGGTGCAATCACGTGAAACCACTGGCTCGTATGGGAGCCCACTTGTCAGTGAAGTGACGTTGGTTTTTCCGACTCATACTGCTGTATTTCCTTATGGACTTCACCGCTGGCTGGGGTACCTTTCGTTCGTACCGTCGTTCGCAGAGTTTATTCGATCCATCGGACCGTGGTGTGCGCTACCTATTGGAGGCAATTGGGTAGGGAGGATATTTTTTGATAACGCTACAGATAACATTTCTACAGCATTGACAGTAATAGCGTGTGGCAGTAATTAATCGTGTACGTTTTGAAGCCATCATCGTACACACTGTCGCAAAAAACTTAGGAGGCCCCCGAATATATACATCGCCAACTGATGTAATAAGTGGAAGAGAACCTATGCGTACATCGTGGGGCCACACTTGATGTAGAGTGAGGGTCCTTTGAATCTGATGAGGCAACATTCGACCTTCAAGAAACGGTTGCAGTACTGAGTGGGTTAGGGTTACGCATTCATTGAAGTTGGCCAATAAATAATTTACCTGAGCTATACCAAACCTAGCTTATCTCCCTCAGTCCTTATGTCGTTGCATAAGAATATGGACAATATGGGCATGATAACTAATGTGGATTTCTTTTGCTTTAAAACAACTTGCCGTCGGAAATGCAACTGCTACTTCACTGCTTCAGTTAATTTTAGTTTGATGCATACGTACAGTAGTAATGTGTGACAGATTAATCGTATTTGTTTCAAAATCACTTTTATTTCATTATCGTACACACTGCCAAACAAAACAAAGGCATCCGAGTATGGAAAGATTGCCTAAGGATATAATAAATAGAAGAGAACATATGCGTGAACTGTGGGGCCACACTTGATGTGTGATGCGATGTGGAGTATCGCACATATCTCAACGTTACTG
Organism: Haemonchus placei; assembly: GCA_900617895.1. Classification (NCBI taxonomy): domain Eukaryota; kingdom Metazoa; phylum Nematoda; class Chromadorea; order Rhabditida; family Trichostrongylidae; genus Haemonchus; species Haemonchus placei. Next base: position 13,693 of record UZAF01017614.1, read on the forward strand.
AGCAACTGTAAAGATTTCATTATTTTATTCAACTCCGAGAACATTGAACGCATGGATAAGGTAAGAGAAACACCCCGCCGTTGTAGCATCCAAATTAGTTTTCGACCACTTCCTCACTACCGAAATTCGTCAGCTTCACTCGACGTTCTGAAAAATGCGAAGAAATGATCTTAACCGGAGAAAGTCGTGCTCTGAGGAGTCTCACCGTCATTCTGCTCAATCATTTGAAAGATTGAAGGACTGGAAAGAATCGTTCGATGAAGTTCTGCTCGAAGTTCATCTGGGAAACTCGGCAAACGTCTCGTAGTCTGGAGCTTGTGAAGGTTAATGCAAAACACTCTTCTAGATAATTAAAATGTGAAGCGTTCAGTCGTGTTCAAAGAATTCCCTTTATGTGCCGTGCTTATGAATGTGCATGTAGAACAGTTCGAAAACATTATGTACGATAAAAGGCAAAGCATAAACTTGCTTGATGCCCCTAAAAGTTGTGACTGGTTGTGTTTAGGGCTTCATCTTCAGTAGTTCGCCAATCGGCACAACATCATTTCCACGGTTGGATAGTACGGAAAGATCAATTAAGAAGCACTAACATTGAGTACAATTCAAAGTTATTCAGAACACGATGACCAAGTTGGCATTAGATGTGATCAAATCTGCGTTTTGGGCCTCCCACTGAAATCTCTCATGTGCTCTATGGATTTACATTTCATCTAACTTAGTTGGAGAGAAGCAATAAAAAGAAAGGGAGGGGGATCTAGTATAATTCAAATCGTTCCTAATAACTGCTTTCCACACCACCATATTCTGCCTTTCCAAACTGTCACAGGGTTATCCGTCAATTCGGCTTTGCTAGTATGCGAGTTCCTTCTTGGTTACAATGAGACAAAAGCAGAACAAAATGCTCTGAAAGCTCTTGATTAGCCCTCTATAGTCTACAACACTGCTAGGTTGCGCTTTGAAAAAATCGGAAGGGGTATCTTGTTGAGAGAGGCCTTGAGAAGAGCGGAGATTCGTTTTCAGAGAATCCTAAAAGGATGAAGCATAAGTTCATTGGCCTTGATCAGTCCCCTCCGGTTGATGCGGGATGCGCTTCAGGCGGAATCTGAGCGACAACCTTACCGAGATTAGAACACGCTTGTCAGAGGTTCGAATCCCGGATATCCGACTAGGCCAACCAAGGCTTCCATCCCTCATGGATCGCTTATTGGTACCAAACTCAGCTGGGAGGATAAAAGCACTGCTTGTACATCGGTTGGCCACGGCAAGTCATTGTTTAGGCCATACCCGCACTCGTTGCACCACTTCGATTCTAGATGGAAGTCGAGTGTGGGGCGCATCCCTCATAGGGGATTGATTAAGCCATAAACTTTATCCTCCATCTTCTATTTTGTACGGCATCTACTGGCAATAATAAAATGGCTGTTGACACCTTCTTTTGTGTTGAGCTCCAAAGGTTCGGAGAGTGCAAGCGATCTCAC
>UZAF01017614.1:24918-39169 GCA_900617895.1 Haemonchus placei
ATGGTGCACCTTATCATAGATCAAGGTATCTCTCTTGTATGCCCCAAAACTTCGCTCGTCGTCACGCCCGAACCGCAAAATGTTTTTTCCCTTTTCGTTGGCTTTTATCAACAATTCTCCTTATAGGATTCATTGAGAACTTGACAGTAAACTACGGCAAAATAAGTGGGTCGATTTTTTTCGACATTTCCAATCTTTTGGTGGGATTTTTCTCAGAAATCTGAGGAAGCGACGTCGGGCACTCTATTGTCGTAGACAACTGTTGTCCTTGCGCGACTGTTATGGTGCACCTTATCATAGATCAAGGTATCTCTCTTGTATGCCCCAAAACTTCGCTCGTCGTCACGCCCGAACCGCAAAATGTTTTTTCCCTTTTCGTTGGCTTTTATCAACAATTCTCCTTATAGGATTCATTGAGAACTTGACAGTAAACTACGGCAAAATAAGTGGGTCGATTTTTTTCGACATTTCCAATCTTTTGGTAGGATTTTTCTCAGAAATCTGAGGAAGCGACGTCGGGCACTCTATTGTCGTAGACAACTGTTGTCCTTGCGCGACTGTCATGGTGCACCTTATCATAGATCAAGGTATCTCTCTTGTATGCCCCAAAACTTCGCTCGTCGTCACGCCCGAACCGCAAAATGTTTTTTTCCTTTTCGCTGGCTTTTTCCCAACTAATTGGTAGCTGTTAGATTCCCCGTGGAAATGCTATCTAATGATATAGCCCGTGATGAAGATCTCCCTTCATAACTATTATCAGATAATAGGCCCTACGGACCTATATATTCGACGTGTAGCGTTGTTGTGTGTGAATAAAACATATTATATTAATAATTTATCATAAATACATAAAGGGAGTATCATGGGGGGAAATACAGAAGTGGTGGATAGAGCCTCCAGCTCACGCCGAGGTGGCGGGCTGATATCGAGGTCGTTCCTGCTGATGTGAAGGTGTCCTCGTTCCTGCCAGTTCTCACGTTATATACCCTCGTGCGGTACAGCGTAGCAGTTGTTCTTCGGCTCACACGGTTGCCTATGCTACGACATCTCCCTTCCTACAGTAAGCTCGTCCTCGAGCTTCAACAAGCTCTCGAGCTATACCGTATTTTATGGAGTATAGTGCGAGAATGGAATGAGGGAATGGACTGGAACATACAACAGAAGAACTGGCTAATGAAAAGTGAGACTTTCTAGACAGTGAGAACTCGAACTTTCGCCGTACTTTCAAAAAGAGGGCTCGACCTCGAGCCAGGAAAGGAAAAAAGTAGAGGTGTGATGATATGAGTATATGTGTTACATTCGTTCGCGATTGGTTAAGTTATGGGCTATGCTTATACACTTTGCTAGTTACTTCGTTCTCATAATACCATACGGAAGGTAGTCCTATGCGTTATTACATGATGGTCGAAATCTAGGACATTATAGTACCAGTCCGAGTTATTCTAGATAATAACGGACTGGTATGGAAATGTTATACATATATCAGTCTTAATGTGGTGGATTGCGACTGGCATACGAACATAGAGAAAATACTGTGATGCGAATACTAGTCTCGTCAAAAACGACTAGTATAAGTTCGTTTTTTTGTACTTTACGATAGAACAATGTGTGGGATAGCGCTGCACGGGGGCTCTTTGAACCGCCAATTCAATGAGTGCAAGAATGATGATCGCGACATTGCATCATATGAAAAGAAAATGTGTTGAACTGACCAGCGGAGGCTGTGTGGTTGAAGTGACAGACTCCTGATAAGTTTACCTGTTTCACAGATTGTCGCTGAGAATACGGTGTTTCTCCTGAAGACGGCGTGAACGCCTGATTAATGGTTGTTTAATCAAGAAAATTGATTTTAATGGGGAAAATCTACTTCCAGTCGGGATTGCGCCATGCATCCGTCTGACTACTATATAATGGGAATGATTGAAAGGTGTTTCACCATTGTAACGATACAACTGTTGGGAAGAGCCCTAGGTCAGGAATTTATCTATGGGCTGCCCATGTACGTGGTAACCAAATGAAATTGGATACGATGCGAAGGTCAAAAGGCAGAAAAAAATGTAAATACTTCCTGAATATGTTCCTTTTCGCCAACTTCACTGAGTTTATTCAAGAGATGTGATTGAGGAGGACGTCTGCGTTATAATATATATCACGCATCTTAAACTTTGTGACTCAACGGTGAATCGGCTTCTGTCTGCGGTCCTAAACGTGTCCACCAAAGTCTGGTTTATTGCTACTGGCGTCTGGCCCAAAAGACGTTGATGGGCATAAATATAGGGCGAGCCTGAATCCATCCATTCTACCATACCATTCTGTGAATCGCTAGCCCTTATCTCATTTTTGTTCCTGTTCTTTCTCCTCTTCATTTCGATGATTTATATCGATACATATACCATATATTTCAGAGCTACTCATCATGAGCCGTCCGGTATCAAGCCTTTCCACCGACAGTGACCACTCCGGCCTTTTCGGATTCGAAGGAATCAGATTTAAAGATGCCTCAGACTCCGTGGTGAGCTTTTGTTCAAGAAGAGAGTAAAAGAGAAAGTGTTATTCATATATTATATAATATACCTGTTTTTTTCAGAAACACTGTGATCAGTGTTTTTCCCCTGAGGAATTTGTACAGAGGAAGGCCGAACTTCGTGCCATCCTCGACGCCACGAAAGAGGCTTCCCTCGCACAGAGTGGATTGCAACAACAGGCCCTAATAAAGACTTATTACGAGAGAAGCTCTCAAAGAGTTCGAGGTGGAATTGGGCCGTCTGATCCACAGTCTACGAGTGAGTAAAAAAAATTGTTTCTACATTTATTTCTATTTATCAATATTTATCTTTCTAGGACGTGTCTGACCGAGAGGGTCGGCCGAACTCTCCGATGCCAAAAGCTTACGAAAGGCGATTCTATTGTGGAGGTTTCCCTACCATCATGCGTGAACCGAGGAATATGTAATTGTGCCGAAATTGTTTGTATATTTTGTGTAGTCTCAAACTGTCAGACTAGACATTTTCTTTTTAGAGGACCGCACCCCGACCAAAGGTTCCATGAAAAGATGTTGGAAAAAATGCTAGTAAGTTTCAATATTTTTGGATTCCTACCTTTGATTCGTTCGTCCTTTAGAATATAAACAATTTCACCTCTTTTCAGTGGGAATCCCGCCCGTGCAACATCTGCATCACACAGATTGGAGAGCTCAGCGAGCTCCGGGCAAGGATTGAGCACATCAAAGCCTGGGGAAAACGCTCCCACGAGGCGACTATTCAGCAGGACAGAATTAATAACGAAATAGACGACCATATCCATAACGTGCTCGTCCTTGTCCCACCAGTGTGTGACAATTCTGAGAATGTAAGTGAACTTTTATTCTTTTGTTTCTTTTTTTTCCTTTGTAGTGGCAATACATGTATCGAATATTTCCAGTTCTCCGCCACAATATCCGAAGACGTAGAGAACGTCAGGGTAGCGTTTAGAAGAGCGCTGGTGACACCGAGCAGCGAACCAAATGGGTTCGAACTATAGTAGCAGCGTCAACAAAGAAGAAGAAGACCACCCACCTCGTTGCACTTTCCTTGTTGTGTGATGAATAAAGAGTTCGAAGAAGTGTAGTTTCGGGAGAGGGGGGGGGGAGAGAAAAAACTTGCTCGGGATCCAGCCGATTGCGAGTCATTCTGTGCCTCTTTTTTTTATGGTAGGCGCCTAAGTTTTATTGCCTAATAAATGACTTGTGTCCTGGTAGCTAGAGATTCCTGTTGAAGACTTACGCGTGCTACTGTAATTGCGACCTCACAGGTTGTGTTTACCTTGGCGATGATCTGGTAGCAGACAGCCGGCGAGAGGCTGAAAATTATTAATGGTCACGGCTGCTAATACCTTGCGCATGCCACTTCCTGACGCTCCAGCTCGGTTACGACTTGCGATTGTACTGAATCTTCGGAACAGCCGCTGAACGTTGGATAGTGGAAGGAAGGCTTATTTGTAAAGCATCGACCCGAAGTCTCGCCTCGAGATTTCAATCTCGACTGGATACGAAATATTTAATAGCAGTCTCTCTGATCTGCTCACTATATGTGGTTCTCGAATATCTCGAGCAGTCCATCGTATCATTTTTAATCTCGATCAGACATGAAGCGCTTAATAACAGTCTACCCTATCCAATCATGAAGAGAAATGAGATTAGCTACTTCTCATTCATTAAGCATGCTTCGAGAAGCCTATCATGTCAGTTCCTGGAGGGGTGAAAAGTGACAGAGGGGCTCTCTAAAATGACGTCTAAAATGGCGATTGAGTCCTTATCTGATAATTATGTCGGCGTTCATAGAAAATAAATCATTGTTCGCTACAATGTGTACAATGTTCCTACCTTCTGGACTAGTTCCTAGACCAGAAGTACAATTACAGGGTCGTGGTCGTACAGATCAATGATTACAGCCATTGTCTGTCTTCTATAGGGAAAAAAATCAACAAGAAAAAAAATATATGATGGAGTTGAGGGATAAGGCTTTCATTTCTTCTGTTTGTAACTTGAGAGCACTTCCTCCATAACGCCTATTCTACTCTTAATATGATCAATCAGCTAAACTACCGATTCATCTAGGAATTACTCATTGACCTTGCACTACCGTGCCCTGCCGGACATTATACGACCACTGGACGCGTGGAATCAGCAGCAGGACACATGCCTGAAGCTGTCCTTGAGAATATTAATACGTATTCAATCCTCATCATCCTATTTTTGGGTTTTTGTCTTTTTTTTAATACCCGGGCGGATGGATGCCCTAATTTTGTTCAGGACTAGGATAGATAAAAGAAATGCTAAATAAATTGGCGTTCTTACTTGTTAGCAATATCAACACCTTAAGGTTACCCAAATATGGGTCACATGTTGACAAATGGGTGGGCCGCGATAAAAGGGAACTCGTCGCCAGGACTAACTAGAACTATTTGCTTTAGTTTAGTTCTATTAAAATTACAGTCAAAAGGTGCTCTGGATGCACATCATTTTGACAAGAAAGACCGTGCTCTGGATGAACACAGTGTTTCTACCCGTAAATTTAGGGGCGGGATGTCTAATTGTACCGCTACCCATAATAGTAATAAAGAGAGTAATGACGTATCGAAGGTACCGTTTGAGGGACGTCCTCTTTATGATATATATACTTCAAAGTGAATGGACTTACCTCTCGTCGCTGGGTCCATTTTCCTCGTCCATGTGTTTGAGTGTTTCAAGAATATCGTCACNGGGGGGGGGGGGGGGGGGGTTAAGGGTTTTTTTCTAATGCAGTACTAAAAAAATTGGCTATAGCTATTAAGTTTTGATTTCCCAGAGAAAAACTAAGTTTTGATTTCCCAGAGAAAATATCTTCCCGGGACCTCCATATCGGATGAACCTATTATCCGATGTCTAGCGTTCTGGTATGTGATTAAACATATGATATAAATAATTTATCATTAACATATAATGGGGAATAATATAAGGGAGTACATTAGTGGAGGATGGAGCCTCCAGCTCACGCCGAGGTGGCGGGCTGATATCGAGGTAGTCGAGGTAGTCGGAGGTGTCGTTGGAGGGGTAGTCGTTGTTGGTGCCAGTCGCTCGTTATGTACCCTCGCGTCGTACAGCGTAGCAGTTGTCCTTCGGCTTGTACGGTTGCCTATGCTACGATACTATTTTCTGCCCTAAGCTTGTCGCTGAGCGGTTTCCTGCTGGGCTTGTTTGGATATACATGTGGCCCGGTACTGTAATGGCGCGAGATTTAAATGGTGGCTGTGAGAGACTCGTATTCGCAGACGGCAGGCTCTGTTCCAAGTAGGTTTCCAATAATGAGTACTTGAATGAAACCTGGATGCGCAGGCAGGTGGGTACTGTGATGGCGGAAAAATGGAGCATTTTGAATAATAATTATTTGAAGGTGGTTAGACAGCCAAGTGGCTGGGTACTGAAGTGGCGAAAAGAGGATTGATTTGAATGACGATTAATTGAGTGGGGGTAAGATCTGCAGAAGACGAGGTTTTGTAGTGGCGGGAAAGTGGGACAGTTTGATAGGGAGTTTTGGGCGGTTTCAAGGGTATCAGATTATGGGCCGTATGCATAACGCTATAGATAATGGGCCCTACGGACCTATATATCCGACGTGTAGCGTTGTTGTGTGTGAATAAAACATATTATATTAATAATTTATCATAAATACATAAAGGGAGTATCATGGGGGGAAATACAGAAGTGGTGGATAGAGTCTCCAGCTCACGCCGAGGTGGCGGGCTGATATCGAGGTCGTTCCTGCTGATGTGGAGGTGTCCTCGTTCCTGCCAGTTCGCACGTTATATACCTTCGTGCCGTGCAGCGCAGCAGTTGTCCTTCGGCTCGCTCGGCTGCCTATGATATGACATCTCCCATCCTACAGTAAGCTCGTCCTCGAGCTTCAAACTAGCTCTCGAGCTATACCCTATTTTATGGAGTATGATGAGAGAATGGAATGAGAGAATTCATATGCTCGTGCCTTGGCCGAGTTACAGTGCGGAGACTGGAACGTACAACAGAAGAACTGGCTAATGAAAAATGAGACTCTCTAGACAGTGAGAACTCGAACTTTCGCCGTACTTTCAAAAAGAGGGCTCGACCTCGAGCCAGGAAAGGAAATGTAGAGGTGTGGTGATACGGGTACATGTGCTACATTCGTTCGCGATTGGTCAAGTTATGGGTTTGCTTATACACTATGCTAGTTCCTTCGCTCTCATAATACCATACGAAAGCTAGTCCTATGCGTTAAACAGTGTTTCGTAGGAATGTGATACCGTACAGCGGAATATAGCAAAATAAGAACCTTATTACAGTTTAATTAAAACTACATGACGGTCAAAATCTATGACATTTATAGTACCAGACCGAGTTGTGCTAAATAATGACGGACTGGTATGGAAATGTGATACATATAACAGTCTGAGCGTGGTGGGGTTCGACTGGGATATGAACACAGAGAAAATACTGTGATGCGAATACTATTCTCGTCGGAAACGACTAGTATAAGGGCGATCTTTTTTTGTTTTTGTTTTTGGTTGGGTAATATGTGGAATAAGCGCTGCACGGTAGCTCTTTGAACCGTCATTACAAAGAGTGCAAGAATGATGATCGCGGCATTGCACTATATGAAAAAATGTGTTGAACTTACCAGCGGAGGCTGTCTGGTTCTAGTGACAGACTCCTGATAATTTTACCTGTTTCACGGATTATTGCTAGAAATACAATGCTTCTGAAGACGGCGTGAACGCCTGATTAATGGTTGTTTCCTATGGTATGATGTTCGCTCGTTTGACTGTGGTGTTAATTGGTTTAATGTTTCAGGTATGGAAACATCAGCTGATGTGGAACGTGCGGAGTAAAGTTCAAGCCGATCAAGATGCATAAGTTGTCGCTTTTGGCGACCTACAAGTTTAGTAATTGTAATATTAGGGCGTTAAGTACTTTGTCAATTTTAGCTTAGTTGAAGGAGGAGTATCTGTGTTCGTAAGATTTCACATCCTTTCCGCATCGTAAACTAGCCGTTCGTAATCCTTGGGTAATGGGCCAAGAAGTTTTAGCCTTTGCTTAATTGGATTCGACAAAGCGTTCGTGAAAATCATGCTTTGGAGAAATTTCCGTTTATCAGCTAAGTTAGAGCCAGGGTATGCATCTAGAATTTCTTTTCGTATACTATTTGAGAATGCGATTGGTGACTCACCACGATACATTCGCATTTCCATAAGTTGTTCTCGCGCCATATCAAGAAAGCGGTCAGTAGAAAAATTTTGTTTTAGCTTGGTTGTTGCGCCTAACATCTTCGGGAAAGTTTTCGAAGACTGCTTTTGCGACTCCCGTTAAATGAGCTGGGAGAAGACGAACCATCTTGGACTCTGTTAGACCCATTATACTTCCTATTTCATTAAACTTCTTTAGGAAGTGCATAATCCTGCACCACCACTTTCTCCAGAAAATACAGGGAGTCTGTTTGCATATGATGATAGACAGAGTTTGTCAAGAACGGAATCGAGTCGGTCGGTAATACTGTGGTCTGAGATGTCCATATTGTAGTTATCTTCGATTACTGATTGTGGCCAAGATTCAAATGTTATTTCCGCGGGTGGTGCGGTGTCCGTAATTTGGTCCGGAGGATGTGGGTTACTTTCTAAACGGTAGTTATCACTATGGGATGGGATATGTATGTTCTACTGGCTGGCGTGATGACGGTGTCGGTACGCTTTTAAAAGTTTGCTATTATTAAGATTATTTGCCAGATGTCAGAGTTGACTACAGTAGTACAGTTCAAGTATTTTGGGTTTAGTTGTATGCAAATTCGGTTAGTTTCTGGGTTTTCTGTGACAACGTAGGGTTGGGAGGTTGTTGCGAGATCTGTAGATTGAGCTTCGACTGGGTAGATGGCTAACTGTGCTCTACCGTCTACCCAACGCATACCGTCTGGTGGAACCGATGAACTGCGTTCATCGGTTCCACCAGACGGTATGCGTTGGGTATTGTTGGAGTTGGATGATACTAGAGAAACTAACGAGGGGCTACTAGAACTCGGAAAAGGTTGGGGAAGACATGGATCGGCAAGTTCAAAAGAAATTATATCAGGTGGTTCAGGCTTAGAGCGAAGACGTTGTGATTGTTCTTGAAGGTTCGCTTGTTGGGCGGGTTCCTGTGAAAGTATTTGTATATTTAGTCGTGAGTTAGATTTCCTTTTACGTGTTGGTGCTGGTTTGCGAATTTTAGGATTGCGCTTGACAGAGTTTCTGTTCTCAGCGGGACGAACTGCTTGTGCTTCGCGTGTTCTGTTCAAGTCAGAGTCAGAATTATTCATAGAATGATGGCCAGGTAAGATGAGAAAGGGTGGAGGATGGCAATGAGTTACTCTTCAATAGTATTCATACCTTATATAATTCGCTAAGTGTGTCTGTTGGCGTGTCGGTGTTTGTGTGTGTGTTTGTGTGCGCTTGTGTGTTTGTGTGTGTGTCGGTGTGTGTGTCTGACCGGAAATTCATAACTCCTGTCCCCGTGGAGCTAGAGCGTTCAAATTTGGTAGGTGTAAGGGGGCAGGACGGGAACACCAACGGTAGGTGGCAGGACCGGACTCCGTTCACAGGGAGCGCGGCGTGCGCGTTAGAAATTTGAGGCCGGAAATTCATAACTCCTGTTCCCGTGAACCTAGAAAGCTCAAATTTGACAGGAGTAAAGGGGGAAGCATGGGAACACTTATGACAGGTGGTAGGACCAGACTCCACCCACAGGGGGCAGGTCGTGCGCGATAGAAATTTTAGGTCGCTAATTCATAACTCCTGCTCCAGTGGACCCAAAGCGTTCAAAATTGGTAGGAGTACAGGAGGCGGCATAGGAACACTTATGGTGGGTGGCACGACCGGACTCCGTGCACAGTTAGCGGGCGTGCGCGATAGTAATTTTGGGCCACAAATTCATAACTCCTGTTTACGTGGACCTAGAGCGTTCAAATTTGGTAGGATCACACTTTTCGTATTACCAGTAGTACCTCAGCATTGTAATAGGTGATGCAGAATATGACGGGATCGTAGGGACTCGGTGACAGGAACTGATAGTAACTGATAAGAGAAGATAAAGGACCTAGGAGTGCCACCTACCGGTCGAAATCCTGACATCTTCGGTATCTACGATGTAGCTTTGGCCGTTCAGTATGTTTCATTCGATAACACGAGATGGTCGAGCAGGGTGGCAAAAGTGAGCGGTAAGTGCAACGGTAGGAATCCATTAGGGCAATACGATAAGCAGATTAGAACTTTTTTCATTTCTTACTATTAGGTTACGACCGCTACCCAGCAAGGTTTGTGATTCAATGAAGGATCCTCTTTGCTCGATGTCATTTGCGACAAAACTTATTCGACTGCCTGTAATCTAGAATTCTCAACAAATGATATCTCCGTAAAGAAAAGGGTCCACTGATAAAAAAATATCTGATAACGGTGCTATCATCACTCAGTACATCTCAACAGCATCATCTTTAATTGTCTAACAGTTAGATTTTTGATGGGTATTTATTGCAAAGATAGAGAGCAAAAGTTCGAAACTTACAATCGAAGGCGTAAGCACCGANTTTAACTGAATACCATTTGTACTGCCCTGTTAGTCATGTGTCATATTTCTTGTACAAAAAACTGCCATTTGTTCCAAAAAAGGAGTGGAGAGTTAGACTTACTACAACTATCAAAGAAAGAGAGAAGCTTTCGATTTATGTTGTGTCGAAGAAGGATTTCGAGCTCTGTTTCAGTTTCACACCCTCACTCAGCTAAACACGGGAAGAACTTAAAGACTATCAACTTTGAAAAAGGGAAAAAATTATTCAGTTCAAATTTTCTCGGGATAGGGTGTTTGACACAAGAAGGAGGGGAGCCTGGCGTTAGCCGGGCGATCCGACTGGTATTGTTTAAGGGGGTTGCCGAAGTATAGGATTTTCTTTTTGTTGTAAATGTGATGGCATATACAAAGAATACTTCCTTCTCGACCAGTACCACACAGTGGAAAAAAGGTATGAGGAAGGAGAGTGTGTGGCAAGGGAGGGGGAAAAGAAGAAAAGGTGTTAGTGAATCAATAAAAGAAAAATTCGAAGGAAAAGTACTCGCCCGACAGTAGAAGTTGAAATTGTCGTTGTCGTGCTTTGGAGAAGTTGGTTGTCGGACCGTGAAGATGCGAAGATGTAGCTGGACCGCTCACCGTGGTCGACTGTGAGGACGGGCTCACCGGCTTATTTATATCCGGGTCAGCTTTGAATTGTAATATGGCTTTCGACCGATCGTAATATTGAATTCGCTATCGTGGGGTCTCTGAGACATATTATTAATTGCAGGATGCCCTAAAGTGCGTGCACTGTTATAACCTTGGTGGTCCGTGGGAGGATTACGCTAGGTTATCACAACTGAGAGGAAATTAGTTATTCGGCCTACCTGTTTGATTATACGTATCAAATTACTTGGAACTACCGCAAAAGGAATTACGCGTATTTTCATCATTTTTGAGGAAGAAAAGGTTGCCTTTACCTATTTTCTGGCTGTTGAGTAGTAATTGTTGAACGAAAAGGTTTAATTGATGCTCCTGGTGTTTATGTGCGTATATTAGAAAGGATTTGGGCCATAAATGCAGAATTTATCCATCCTGGAGCCTATAGGACTTTGTAAGGGAATCCAGGGAACTAATTCCGTTGGTTCGGCCTCATCATGAATGCAGGGGGCAGAGTTTTTATTACAACTAATTACTTTATTCAATTTCATCATAAAAAGGGGTTCTAGGGTAATATTCCGTGAGAAATCAGCTGTATAGTGTGATTATTTCATTACTACTTGATAAATGGTTGTTTAATCAAGAAAATTGATTCCAATGGGGAAAATCTACTTCTAGTCGGAATTGCGCCATGCATCCGTCTGACTGCTATATCATGGTAATGATTGAAAGGCGCTTCACCTTTGTAACGATACAACTATTGGGAAGAACCCTAGGTCAGGAATTTATTTATGGGTTGCCCATGTACGTGGTAATCAAATGAAATTGGATACGATGCAAACGTCGAAAAACAGAAAATGTAAATACGTCCTGAATATGTTCCATTTTGCCAACTTCACTTAGTTTACTTAGTGTTAATTGTTTTTTTCTGGGGATGTGATAGGGGATCGTTTGCGTTATAATATATCACGCATCTTAAATTTTGTGACCCAACTGAGAGTCGGCTTCTGTCTCCGATCCTAAACGTGTCCACCAAAGTCTGGTTTATTGCTATTGGCGTTTGGCCCAAAAGAAGCTGATGTTCATAAATATAGGGCGGGTTTGAACCCATCCATTCTAGCATACCACACCGTGAGCCGCTAGCCCTTATCTCATTTTTACTCCTATTCTTTCTCCTATTCCCTTCGATATTTTAAATATATATATATATATATATATATATATATATATTTAAAATATCGAAGGGAATAGGAGAAAGAATAGGAGCAAAAATTAGATAAGGGCTAGCGGCTCACGGTGTGGTATGCTAGAATGGATGGGTTCAAACCCGCCCTATATTTATGAACATCANATTTTTGCTCCTATTCTTTCTCCTATTCCCTTCGATATTTTAAATATATATATATATATATATATATATATATACTATATATTGCACATTATAAGCCGTCCGGTATCCAGCCTCTCCACCGACAGTGACCACTCCGGCCTAGTCAGATTCGAAGAAGTCAGATTCGAAGATGCCCCATACTCCGCGGTGAGCTTTTGTTTAAGAAGAGAGGAAAAGAGAAAATGTTATTCATATACTATATAATACACTTGTTTTTAGAAACACTGTGATCAGTGTTTTTCCCCTCAGGAAATTTCTAAAAAAGAAGGCCGAACTTCATGCCGTCCTAGACGCCGCGAAGAAGGCTTCACTCGCCTAGAGTGAATTGCAACAACAGGCCCTAATAAAGACCCATGAAAAGAGAGAAGCTTTCTAAGAATTCGAGATGGGGTTGGACTGCCTGCTCCACCTTCTACAAGCGAGTAAAAAGAATTGCTTCCACATTTCCATTTATTAATATTTATATTTCTAGAACGTGTCTGACCGAGAATTTCGGCCAGACTCTCCAATGGCTGCTTTCATAGTCCACCGGCCCGCCGGCCGGCGGACTATGAAAGCAGGCAATGCCACAAGCTTACGAGAGATAGATCTATGGTGGACGATTCCCCACAATGACACGCGAACCGAGAAATATGTAAGTGTGCCCAAAACATTTGTATATTCCGTTGTAACCTTAAATTGTCAGACTAAACATTTTTCTTTCAGAAGACCGCATCCCGACCACGAATTCCATGAAAAGATGTTGAAGAACATGCTTGTAAGTTTTAATATTTTTTGGATTTCTACCTTTGATTCTCTCGACCTTTAGAATATAAACAATTTCACCTTTTTCTCAGTGGGAGTACCGTTCGTGTACCGTCTACGTCAGGCAGATACAAGAGCTCAGCGAGCTCCAAGCAAGAAATGAGCACATCAAAGCCTGGGGAAAACGCTCCTACGAGGCGACTATTCAGAATCAATAATGAATTAGACGACCATATACGTAATTAGCTCGTCCTTGTCACACTAGTGTGTGACAATTCTGAGAATGTAAGTGAACATTCGTTGTTTTGTTTCTTTTTTTTTCTATGTAGTAGCAATACATGTATCGAATATTTCTAGTTCTCCGCCACAATATCAGAAGACGTGGAGGACATTAGGGTAGCGTTTAGAAGAACGCTAGTGGCGCTGAGCAACAAGCCAAATGGATTCAAATTCTAGTAGCAGCGTCAAGAAAGAAGAATATGACTCACCTCGTTGCGCTCTTTTTGTTGTGTTATGAATAAAGTGTTCGAAGCAGTGTAGTTTTGGGGAGGAGGAAACTCGCTCGGGATCCAGCCGCTTACGAGTTATTCCGTGCCCTTTTTTATTGTAGGCGCCTAAGTTTTATTGCCTAATAAATGACTTGTGTCCTGGTAGCTAGAGATTCCTGTTGAAGACTTACGCGTGCTACTGTAATTGCGACCTCACAGGTTGTGTTTACCTTGGCGATGATCTGGTAGCAGACAGCCGGCGAGAGGCTGATAATATCAATGGTCGCGGCAGTTAATACCTTGCGTATGCAACTTCCTGACGCTCCAGCTTGGTTACGACTGGCGATTGTACTGAACCTTCGTGAACGGCTGCCGAACGAAGGCTTATTTGTAAAGCATGGACCAGAAGTCTCGCCTCGAGATTTTCAATCTTGACAGATACGAAATGTTTAATAGCAATCTCTCTCATCTGCTCACTATATGTGGTTCTCGAATACTTCGAGCAGTCCACCGTATCCTATCACAAGGGGAAATGAGATTAGCTACCACTCATTCATTAAGCATGCTTCAAGAAGCCTCTCATGTCATGCCTTCCTGGAGGGGTGGAAAAGAGACAGAGGGGCTCTCTAAAAGTGACGTCAAAATGGCGATCGAGTCCTTATCTAATAATTATATCGGCGTTTATAGAAAATGAATTATGGTTAGCTACAATGTGAACAATGTCCCTACCTTCTGGACTAGCTGCTAGACCAGAAGTACCAATATAGGGTCGTGGCCATACAGATCAATGATTACAGTCATTGACTTATATATATATATATATTCCATCATATATATATATGATGGAATTGAGGGATAAGGCTTTTATTTCTTTTGTTTTCAATATGAGAGCGCTTCCTCCATAACGCCTAT
>UZAF01017615.1:0-42488 GCA_900617895.1 Haemonchus placei
ATTCATCTACTGCCTACTTGACTGACGATTGCTGAACTTTTTTTCCCTTTGGAACAGGCCTGTGGTCATCTGAAAGTGTGGCAGTCATATGGGTTAAGGTCAGGTGAATAGGTTGTGAGTGGAGCTGTTAGGTTATACCGAGCATTTCCAGCTCATCTATCGACGTCCTGGCGTGGGGTGTTCAGCCATTATCCTTCACAATCTAAATCTCCTCTTAATCGGTGTGATATAGGGCTCGAAACACCGCCTATCTCAGTAGTAAACAGAATACTCTTGCTTTTTCTGCAGTACACTATGGTAGGATCTCATAGTAAAACACATGGTTGAGCAGAGTGAGAATGAGCTCATGTAAGTCTTGGCGTTAGCGCCTAGCTTCGTAGCCAGCTGTAGCCATATGTCCTTTGGTAGGCATTGCGATTTTCCGTATGTACTTTCATATTACATCTACTTTTAATCTGTCCAGTGCCCAGTACAGTGGGCCGGTGTCAACTGTAAAGTTCTCGCTGACGATATTAAAATTTACAAGTCGATCTCGGTTGATGAGGATGCAAGAGGAGTACAGGAGGCTATAGCTGCGGTAGTGAGCTGGTCTAAAGTATGGGATCTTCCCTTGGCTCTTGATAAATCTTCACTCCTGCATTTAGGTAGCAATAGACGCGGTTCAAATTATTTCATGGATGGTGATCAGCTCAATGAGGTGAGGGAAATGAGAGACCTGGGCTTCATTATTGATCATAAACTGATGTTCGATTCTCATTGTATGACGACAGCAAATAAAGCTGAGAGGAGGCTTTTTCAACTATTGAGGAGCCTACATACTAACCCTGGCATACTTGCAAGAGCTTATAGAATATATGTGCGCCCGATTCTTGAATATGGAACGGAAGTATTCTTCCGTTCCATATTCAAGAATCGGGCGCACGTTCCATATTCAAGAATCGGGCGCACATATATTCTATAAGCTAAAGAAGAGCTGGAACTAAAAAAGATACTGTTAGATTGGAAGCTGTGCAGAATAGTGTTACAAGGGAAGTATTGATTCGGGCTATGGGTTTCTGTTATAAATCCGTCCCTAGAGCAGCTATAAGAAATAGGATGCTTGTAATTGAGTCGATTCTTAGTAGAAGGAAGAAGCAGGATGTTGTCATGCTATTTAGAATACTCACTGGGAGATAANAATAATTTGAAACCATACTTTCCTAGGTCTAGGTCCAACGTTAGAGCAAATTTCTTTGTTAATCGGGCGTCTTCTGAGTTCAGTGAATTTGTTAAGAAATACTCCCTGTCCAAAACATTGTCGCAGTTCAAAAGAGCACTGAAAAAATACTTGGCTGAGAGCTACACTGGTTAGGCTCATTTTTAGTTTTCCCTTAGTGGAAGTTTTATAAGGAATTATTTCACTTCATTGGCTTGCTTTGATCAGCTGTCTTTCACTACCTGTTTCTTTGGATGTTGATTATTTATATGATTTGTTTTTGTAGTAAGCTGTGTTCATGTATTGACTGTACATGTTACTGAATAAATAAATAAATAAATAAATAAATAAATAATCTGTGCAGTAATGAAGTCAGCTGGCGCCATCGTACGCTTACAGTCGAAGAGCTTCTTACACACACTGACACGTGCTCGACACTCCTGCTCAGTCGAGGAGCGTGCAATATTTGTAAAGAGTCCTGCTTTGAAAGTGACTGTTGCGCAGAACTGGTGGTTGTGGATGATGGGATGGGGAAAAATCGTCTTTTCCATCCCCTGAAACTTTAAGGAGGATTGCCTTGACGGGAGGCAAGAGCAGTGTTGTTATTTGAACACAGTGGACCAGTTGTTGACAGATTTTCCCTAGGGGTATTTCCACAGTTCCCTATAGTTTCTATATTGACGACTGCCTAATCATATGCCCCACTCAAGAAGAGATGGACATATGCCTTTACATACTTAACAATCGAGCAGATCAAATTAAATTCACTTGGGAAAGAATTGGGAGAACTGGTTACCATTCCTTAATATCCAGTTTCAGCTAGCGAGGACAGTACGGACCAAATGGAACCGGAAGCCTAGCTACGAGAATATTCTAACTCACCACACAGAATCGCTGGACATAGCTTGAATGGTTGCGGTCTTCAAAGGGTATACTCACTGCCACGGGGGTCACACTGTGGGGGTGTGGGGCTTCGGCATTTCCCATTCGTAGATTTCGTGAACGAGCACCGATCAATAAGGCGGCGTTTTGCCTGTCGTTCATTTTCAAAGAAATAAGCAGGGCACTTCGAGCAAGTGTGACTAGGTGCGATCTACAGGAATAGGTCACGGGTATGGAAATACCCCCAAGAGACATTTGTCGACAACTAGACCACAGTCGCCTATACGACATCTTGTGTGTCACTCCAATTTGCCTTGCGTGTCCTTCTAATCGGCGAGGTGATTGCATGAGAGCAGAGATCATCTACGAAATTCATTGCCAGGCCTTTGGTGCTGAGTATATTAGCGAAACATGGCGCCACACTCGTAACGGATCAAAGAACACCTGAAGGGGCCGAAAAGTCTCCTAATAACCACTAGAAATGCATCGAGTTCTGTGCCATGATGGTGACGAATTCGCAATTTCAGCAGCCATCTTGGCACTAGAAACGGAGACTACTGCGCGGAAAACACTTGAGGCGTGTTGGATTGCAGCTAGGGACCCACATATTAAGAGGAAGGAAGAGTGTGTGGCCCTAACCCGTGACCTCGCGCCCTTTCTCCCTCTGCGAATTTTAAATTATGGTAGGTCAGAAAAGGTATGCTTGCTCGTTGTACGCAAACGTTAAGTTCTGTGTGGTCGATCTAACGCTCCGGCGACTTACATCAAGGTAATCCTCTTGAATACCGGGTTCGGGGCGGTGGTCTCCTATTCCACAGAACTGTCTTGGGTTTATCTCGCCTTACTGTAGGGTCAATCTCAATGGTTTTCAAACTACAGGCTCTGACAAAGACGAACTTGTCGAAACGTTAGCCCTATAAGGTTTGGAAGTTTGGAAGGGCTCCAATGTGAATATTGACCGAGCGAGTTCCCTTCGATGTTGAAGCACCATGCCTTCAACAACAAGCTCAATGAGCTTGATTGCATTGGGTCGACAGCATTCTACTAGTGGCAAGCGAAATCAACAGTAAGTAGTTTCCGTTCATTCTGATCAAAGCTTATGGTATGGAGTGTGTCGCGGCTTCTGTCCGACTTTATAAAGAGCCACGCGTGGTAGGGCGTGCGTGGGTCGTGGCACGAACGGGGCATCGGAGACTGCACGTCGGCTTATGTATGCGCGTGCCCTGGCCAACAACATCAGTGTGTGTGTCTACGTTGTCGCCGTCGAACCTGCTGCCAATGTCACGCCGTCCTGCCGTTAGAACTTTTTCGAAGTCGAGGGTACAACGCAATGAGATCAGCTAATTAGTGATCGACTTGGGCATGGGAGCCCGAACGCGCGGAGCGGCTCCAGGTCGCGTCTTCGAAACAAGGGTGTTACGACCCTCCGTGAATCGTAACACTCTGGGTTCGAGCCTCATGACGCGCAGTAATTTGGTCATCGTCGTAGTATTTGAATATTGGAGTAGAATGTTTCCCTGTTATACATATGTGTGTCGTATTTCTATTATTTCATTCCTTTGACCATTGCTGCCGTAGACATGAAGGACTACTTTGAACATTGTGTTGAAGGCGTAATGTTATGGTCGGTGCACACGGCGTGATATGCTCCATTCATATTGATTATTGCAGTTAGGCCGTGTATGGGTTAGGCTGTTTCGTAAGACATCGCTCGCGTATATACATAGTTGATAGTAGGGCCGGCACAAAGGCTGCGAGGGCTGAAGCAACTTCCCGCGTGGCAAGGGGCGAAAGCGAGCGCCGCGTAGTAAGTCTTCGATCAAACCACACGCCCATGGCGAATTCGGACCGCCCAAGGCGGATGCCGATGCCCATCTACAGCGAGGAGCAAGGCGTCGCCGCAGGCGCGACAAGCTCCGAACCATTTTCAGGTCTTTGAAAACGACGAATCCCTCGAAACGTCGGCCAGAATAAAAGTTTCCATCTAACAACCTCGAGGCANAAGCAAAATCAACAACTTCAAGAACAAAGAAATGCAGAGGTTTCAAGATGAGAGAACTTGGAATTTAATACTGGTTTTCAATTTTTATACCATGCTATCATAAGGTAAGCGCAGAAAGCTTCGCTCCCTAATCTTGCTGCTCTACTGTTCAAACAAAATTGGTCTAACCAACTTTTCAGCAATGCTTAGTCGGATAGATGTGCACCGACGAACAATGTGGAGTAGGGAGCTCGCTCGCGAGCGCTTTCATACGTTCAGAAAAAGCATGTAAGGCTTAGGTAAGTTTTTTGATTTCGATTCGTAGTCACTGAGTTCTCTGTGTACACTTTAAAGGAGCGTTTTCGCAACTAACATAAAGAAGTTTCCAAATGCCATTCGTGTGTGTGCAGCGATAAGCTAATTATTATAGATATACGATAGTAAAGGTTCTACACTGTACGACAGTTTATACTTGAAAATAATTCGCCATGGCAAGACCGAATTCCAGTTTTCGGAGCCGTTAACGTCATCGTTCCATGAAAGAGTTATAAGTGGGTGTGTGGAAACTTAGGGTATTCTGAATTCGAAATCTTTTCTTTCTTATGCACATTCGCAAAAGCATATCCTTTCATGTATTTGGTAAATAAAATGAAATACATATGTTATCTATATGAGCTCATCAAGATGACAACCATAAATATCTGAGGAATACCTTCCATCTTCCGAAGTTTAGGTCTACCTGAGTGGGTCTACACATGTCACGGCAACTACAGCTTCTGAAAGGAAATATTTCTAGCAAACAAATATTGAGTAGCGGCGACAATGGTTAGCTTAATAATACGTGGGTTGTAAGAAAAACAAAAGATGATGGAACAAAAATGAGACATGATTATCTGAATGTGAGATCTACATACAGTAGCGGTCAAAAGTCTCAGGTGAAACGCTTTCCCAATAGTAACTCCTTTCCTACTTCATAAAACCATATGAAGTTTCAGTACGTTCATCGAGGACATATCGTGAATACTTACAGCTAGTAAATTGCAATATGCTATTGTTCAAGGTGATTGCCTTAGGGAGATTGACCTCAAACACAGTAAAAAACACACATAGCATTGACCTCATAAAACCCGCTCCATTTCAAAATGGTAGCAGTAAAATATTAAAAACATCGATATATGGTAGAAAAGCCCCGATTTTTGATAGAAGCTCGGAAGGGGAAGGCATCGAGTCGATTAGTTTCTGAATTTTAGACACTGGTACCTCCTTCGCTCATCAAACGAATTTTTCTTTACTGTTTTACAAAGTTTGTTCAAAAATCGCTTTTCAGCTCTCTCCACATCTGCTCTATAATATTAAGATCCGATGACTGTCTCGACCTCTCCAGCACTCTGGTTCGCTACTCGCTAAAGGCCGCCTTCACACCTATTGGATGAGTTTCGGATGTTACCCTGGTACGGGTTCTATCCTGCTGACATGTGGTGCTGTGCCCACGGCAAAACAATGTGGACCGTCATGTTCCCGTACTTCTCCCGTGTCATAGTGTCTTCAATTTTCGGAATTGGGCTCACTCCGATCGAGGAGAAGACACCGTTCACCTTCACACTTCCTCCACCAAGGCTGGTTGTGGGTAAGATGTATTTGCATTGAACCTCATCATAAATGTACGTTGCTCGCACCGCACACCATCGCCTCCAAACTAATTGAACTTGCTCCCGCCTGTATAAGGAGCTCTACTGCTGTTGTGCAGCTCAGGTGACAACACGCAAATTCCACTGTAGCTCTCCTACTTTTTGGACTGATGAACGGTTTTTGGCTGAACGCCTCCCATAAATACCAGCACTGTTTATGTATCTTCCTGAAGTTTGCCTACTAGCAAGGGGCCGCTGAACTTAGCGGCAATGTCAGTCGCAGTGAGGCGAGGGTCAACCCTTGACCACAGTGCGATCCGTCTGTCCTAGGCTGATAAAATACATCGGAGTCTTCCCGTTCTCTAAGGATTACAAGCAGAGTTTCTGACCTGCTAGCATTGAATAATAGAGGAAATCGTCTCCTGTGAATCCTCCAACTTTCTTGAAATGACCGTGACATTCATGCCCGATTTCTTCATGTCCACAATTGCCAGTCGAACTCTCTGAGTGACTACTGTCCTTCTATGCATGTCTTGAGTGCACAAGTACTAACATTGTGCACAAATGGGATACAGAAAATGCAATCATTGCTGACCTCGCAATCAAGAAAAATCGCTTCTGTAGTAGAATCTCTGCGCGCGGTCGCCTGATCCCTCAGTTCTGGGGCCAAAAAGTATAAACTCAATGGGTATCAGGCTACTCGAGACATCCGAGTTTTGATCTTAGTCAGAAAGAGCGAGAATGCCATTCTAAGAAACTCTCGGAGATTATGCATAGGTGACAAGAACACTACTTGGGCTTCTAAGCGGAGATTTCTACCGTCTGGCCCATCCACTCTGGATTCGTCGAGCTATAGCGAAGGTGGAGGAAAGTTTTGGGGCAGGCCGAATGCACTATATCTTCCTCATGAAATAAAGTGCAGTATATTTGTGTTTACTGTAAGAGTGATTGTACATCACGATCACATAAACACATTGCCTATATAAACTCTCATGCGTATGGTCGCATTCACTTTTGTCTCGTCTCATGCCTTCGAATAAAGCTTCCACTCAACACGACAAGGACATAGCAGAAGGCAACTGATCGGATGGGGTGCAATAGTAGTCTGAAAGCCGCAGGGAGAGCATCGAGCCACTAAAAGGTCTGAACACTGTGCCCACCGAAGGAAGCCATACGAAAGGAGCAATGCTATCACCCCCCTCAAGCAGAAAAGGGAGGCGATGGAATGTTCTAATTACCGAGGGATTAGGTCAACAGGTTAAGTTAAGTTTAGTGCCAGGAAATACTGGATCTTTCGACCGAATGGTGCCAGATCTGATGAGTCCATTCTCCAAAGTAGGAGAATACGTAGGTTTCGTTTTACGCAGACATTCAATTCGTGTTTCTTCCGTACGACAAGATGGCTTGAAAACTTCCTCATCAAGTACGGCAACCATCACATGGTGAGTCCTTCGGAAGAGAATTGAGAAACATCGATTTGACAGAGTTACTTGGCTTGGATAGTTGAGTTCGTTTCATCGAATATTTACAGGAGAAAAACCCATACATGTTAACAGCCTGCAATGCTGAGTGAGAAGCTCCCAAGCTGCTTCCAATACGAATGCATTGCTTACGTTTGTATGAAGGCCTCCACATTAGCTGCTGTTGAGGTCATTCTCTGGAGGTGACTTATTGGT
Source organism: Haemonchus placei (assembly GCA_900617895.1). Taxonomy (NCBI): domain Eukaryota; kingdom Metazoa; phylum Nematoda; class Chromadorea; order Rhabditida; family Trichostrongylidae; genus Haemonchus; species Haemonchus placei. The sequence goes on from UZAF01017615.1 coordinate 7,363, forward strand.
TAGGAACATCTGAGTGCTGGCAAGATGTGGCGGTATGTATTGAAGCATATGTGTCAAAATGATGTCAAAAACCATGCGATAATGTAAGCGGAAGCCTCCCCCAACAGAACTGATGATGGTTCTGACCTTAACTGTCGTTTATGAGACCGAATCGTCGTAGCTGAGAACTTGTAGATTTTGATAAGAAGATAGAGTAAGGGGAAGCTTGTTGACTGTATTTTGAGATCTCAGCCTCTGAGGAGCCAAGAAAAAAGCATTCCGAATACCTGGTCTCTCTGCTGAGAGGCATACACGGTGGGTCCGAGGCAACTATACGCACTCCTTACGTCTAGCAGGAGCAATAGATGCCCCTACGCAGGGATCAGTTCTCAGCTTTTCCTTTCCTACTAACATTGGAACACAAAAAAACTAGATGAACCAATAAAGGACGCCTCGACGCTGGTGGCATCGTCTCGATAGCGGGTAGTCGAGAAGAATTCCAGCGCAAGCTCCAGAAATTGCAGAAAGCACTTGAGGAGAATCGACTCCAACTGAACCTAAAAATGACCAAAATTCCAAGCTCGAAAACTGTGCAGGGCCTTTGGAAAACCATCTAATGAGTGCAGGGGTCCTATATTGAGGAAGTGATTTAGCCGCTGATGGTAGGACAAGGTTGTAAAAGCTCGAATACACGCTGCATGGATTAAATAGAAGAAGTCAATCTGTATCCTCTGTGATCGACGATACTACAAAACGGAAAGGTGGGTCGGGGAGTGGTAGGTCCACGAAGCTCTACGTCAACGAGTGCTGGCCCGTAAGCAAGTCTCATGAAAAGCAGTTTCACTTCTCTGAATTGAGGATGCTCAGATTAGCCTGCAGTTGGACGCGACTGAATTGGATCAGAAACGAAGACGTCAGGGTGGTCACGCAAGCAGCCTCTCTCCAGCAAAAGATGAGAGCAGTGTCTGCAGACGTAAACTGAAAAGGCCGCGGAACCATCAGATAAAGGAGACAATGGAAATCGGGATTCAAGGCAAGCGACCACGAAAAGCTCCAAAGAAATTGCGACCATACGTGAGAAGTGATCGAGAAAAATCTCGCAGATGCCAAAGTGACGGCAGAAAATGCCGCTAATAGATCTATTTATGGGATAATCTAACAATTTTCAGTATTTGTTAAATAGAGTCCAAACGAGCCAAATAAAAGTATTACGTCGTGAGACTGACAAAATAAGTCATAAGAATGTATTTATGAGCTGTGTGAAAATTGAGAGCCTGAGCTTATCCATACTTTGAATTTGGAGAGAAATCAATTGCCCAGCTTTTTAGGCAATAATTGCTGTGACAGCATCGGGCTATCGAATTGATGCCCCCTTGAATGCATGTAATTTGACACCTCTTTAATCGTAATGTGGACGTATTGCAAATATTCAGAAGCTATACATCAAACACTTCTGTAGGATTTCTCATTGAATGATAGATTTTGATTATCTATGCCTAAACCCAGAGAATGTATGACTGCTGTGACTTTATGACAAATAGTGGTTATGACTATATTATTTGGGTTCTTGATAAGGCCTCATCATAATCTAAGTGTCAGTAGAAAGTATGATTTTGAACACTTTACTGCGAGGGAAAAAANAAAAAAGTCTGAAGAATAAAATATCGCGAGACCTCCGGGAAACTGGACTGAGAACAGTCTGCGATCCCCTTTTAAACAGATTTCTCAATCAAAATGTTTCGAAAGCATCTCTGATGATCATCGCATCGGAAATGGAATAGTACTTTCACTTCTCATATATTCTAGCGTTTCTCGAAAATACTGCTGCAAATGAGGAATACGTCATGAGTAAATGCAGTTCTGTCATCACTTTCTACTCCCCGCAGTCTACTGCTTTTACAGGTCAAAAGATGTACATAGAAACCAGCTACCCCACATTACGTAGCTATCTTCTTCCATCACCTGAAAAGCTAGAACAGACGGTACTACTTCGTGTCTATATGAGCGGCTGGTCGCACTTCCACCGAACACGATTGCATCCTTAACTCATCCCACAGCTTTATAGGTGAACCTAAATGCTACTTTGATTCGAGCGTGGTTTGAGTTTCATTTGGTTATGTATGAAGCATTTCGCCATATTTTAGAAATTCTTCAGCCTACACCCACAAAAAGCAGCTATGTCTCCAAGAAACTCTCAGAATACTGACGTCATACACGATCACCTTATGACGAATTATTCCAACAAACCGGTTTATAATTTTAATCCAAGTTAAGTTAGGTAAGTATGCGAGGGTTGAAAAAATTTGAGAAAATTCTATTTTTGCCTATTTTTTGTCACAAAATATTTTCAACAATAACGTTAGATCAGCAATCGAGGTGGTGGATCGTCCTTAGCCAAAATGTCTCTCCGTTGACTGAGCAGACCACTGTTACTAGTCTTCTAGAAAAAAGAGCGGAGTGAGGTAATCCACTGCCTACCTGACTTCTTGACGCTTGTTCAATTTTCTCCTTTAGAGCGGGCCTGTAGGCTTCCGGAAGTATGGTACCCAGAAGGGTTTAGGTCAATTTGATATATATGTGAAAAGAAATAGCAAGGTCATTTCAAGCTTTTCAGCTCTTTCGTCGACGTCCTCGTATGATATGTTCCACCATGGTCAATCGCAATCGGGAAGCTTCCTTGTACTCGGTTTGAAATGAGGGCTAAATACACAATCTTTCGCAGTTGTTGGCAGAATGCTCTTGCAGTTACAGCAGTTGACCTTCACGGTGTCGCCCTGTAAAATACCCGATGAAGCAGAAGTAAATGAGATAATGTCCTTCTGGAGTGAGCCCGTCGCTTTGGAACGGGTTGCAGCCTTGCGGCCATCGGTAGGCATTGCAATTTCCGGTGTGGGTTTCCTATGATATCTACTCCCCATCTTAACAAATAGTGAAGTCTGTTCCTTGATCTGTTGACGTTTACTTATAGTAGAGAAGCTTCTGGCACAAATCGACTTGCACTCAGGGCTCATGCTCACAATAGGTTAAGGAGCGCGGATAATCGCAGTAGGGAGTAGGAATCACCCTTTCTTTTCCTTTGAACTTCAAGGATCATTATGAGCCTGAGTGGCGAAGCGACTAGTTTCGCAATAGTAAAGCAGAAGGCACCGGTCATCTTGTCGATCGAACATAAAAAGGCCGGTGATAACTACTTCCAAAGACGACGTAAAATACCGGTCAGCTGTAGTATTGCTCAATCAACAATGCCCTCTCCCTGATAGCTGTTTACTAGTTTTGCTTTAGCGCTTTCGTTCTGAAATGTTTAACAGTTTATAGGCAAAATTTCTTCAAGGTCTTCCAACACCCTTATACACTGTGGTCGACAAATTTCGTTGTTGTTTTCCATTTACGCCCCACTAACCGTCCTAGACTATGAACAACCCACAATGTGGCAGTCTCAAATGAGGAAAAATAGCGCGCCCCAATAACGTGCCGCTGCATATCGCGCGTGCTGCCTCTGTCTGATTTCTACATGCGATTCGAAGCGACGCGTATAGTGTATATCAGTGCCCAGTTTTTCAAATTTTACCATGACGATTTGTTCGCAATTTTATTTTGTTGGAGATGGGGTTATCGAACATTAAAGACGATCAAGGGTCCTGGGTTTCGTCAGTCAGTTAGACCCACGTGTTTTAAATTTGGCTCAAAACTAGTACTGGAGACAGGAAAATTATGTGGTAGATCTGGCTGAATTCGGTTCTCTATGAAATTATTTGCTATGTATTTCTATTACATGGATGCGTTGAGCGTCACATCAACCAGTTTAACCGACGTTTGATTATTAATCGAATTCTTCTGCTTTGGATTGACATCTGCCCACTGCTCCTGTGAAACTAGAGGGGGAGCACTTAAGAATGAGTTGGTATCGAGCTAGGTAGTACTCGAAACAGATGTCCGAACCAGAATTCGCGGTCCTATTGCTGCAATCTTCATACTGGTTTTTTCGTGAAAGGAAATTCTGTCCTGGTCCTGCTATTAGACATATGAGGACTGTGAAGGTTTCACGTTCGTATGCAGCAGTATGAATGGTATGTGGTAAATAATACACAATCAAAACTACAGTTTATATATAAGTTCTCTCGACTAGCACCTTGACATTTCTTATACAGCATTGCCGGTTCTACCCTTCCTCCCCCCCCCCCCCCCCCCCCCCCCCCCCTCTTTCCACTGTCTGCATCATTGCCCTATTATTTATAACCAGTCGGGTCGCCCGGGTTACGCCGGGCCGCATTCCTTACTTTAACAGAGTGGTCAGAAAATATAGTTAGGAGGGGGGGGGGCATGGTTTCTATACTACACTTGAGGGCTACAGTGCAGAGAAGGGGTAGCCGACCTTACCTGTGCTTAGATTGTAACCCTCAGGAAGAGTAGGGGTGAGATGATTACCTCGTGTAAAAAGCCAAGATGATGGGGTATGGGTTGAATATTCAATTGACTTCCCACCCCGGTCCTCCTTCCCCCACGAAGCTTAGATCACAATAGTGTATGTTCTCGGCGTTAATGCGCACAATTGTTATGAGTATTCCTCTGCGCTGTAGCGCTCGGTGATGAAAAAGAAGCGAAGGCCTCCCAACCACTTATCACCTCCATTTTTGTATAGACATACATAGCACAATGCCAGTACACAACGAAATCACAGTTCTGGAGTCCCACTCCCACTCACATTCCACTTCACGTTACTCACTTCACTCCTCAGTCTCACTCTACTCTATTAACCTATCCACTAATTTACTGCTTTACATATAAGAAGGGAATATTTGATAGAGCTGGGTTTTCCATATCACTACCTTTATGGTCATCACAAAGTTTTGCGGACTTACATACCGACAAACCGACACACCAAGTCACTGCTTCATATGTAAGAGAGTTACGCTAACAGGTGATTGACGTCTTTTTCAGCATGTACAACGCTTGTGGTAGTGGTGGTTCTGGAAGCAGCCTTTACGAACAGTATGATATCAATGCTCATGGAATGAATCACAACAGAGTAAAAGTGCGTTCTTTACGAGTTGTATATTTGCTCATATAAAGAAGGTGGTTTTCGTTTACCCAATGATACCAAATAGTGGAAAAGTGGGTCTTCAAGTGCCTAAAGTAATAAAAGTTGGAAACATCGGGTCCCAGAGATTGCTGATTAAAAGAAATAATTAGTGAAATTTTGTAAGGGGTTAGGAGCTTTGTTTTTCTGAAATTAGCGTAAGGTGTTTTATTTAGAATGAAAAGATCCATTCAATGCACAAGGAGATAGGGCAAAACCTTATTTTCTTCCTGATTTGTTCTCTAAGTTTAGATACATCGCTTTCTCTTTATCACCTTGGAGCATAACTAACATTCAGTAGTTCTCTTTTTTCCATTGGATTTCCTTCATAGTTGCAGGTGGAAGACGCTCTTTCTTATCTGGACCAAGTGAAAACACAGTTTGCAGACCAACCAAATGTTTACACTCAGTTTCTCGACATCATGAAAGATTTCAAGTCTCAAGCGTATGTGTTCGAAATTTGCTAGACTGTATTGTTCGCTTGCTAGTTGTTTACACAGAAAATTCAGCATCGACACCCCTGGAGTGATAACGAGAGTGAGTCGACTATTTCATGGAAGATCCGCTCTTATAATGGGGTTCAACACGTTTCTACCCCCAGGATTTGAAGTGCAAGTGGTGGGAGCGAGAATAACCATCACAGAGCCGAGCGGGAACACTCAGGTAGTCTTGAGACTGTAAAGTTATTCACCATCGAAATTAGTAGTTCCATTATTTGGAAACTCACTCGGTGTAGACTTCTCACCAATAGCTTGGTCCAACGAATTCGCTAAATATTGAAGTTGAACAGGAGCACGCGTGAATGACCAGGACTCATTCTTTTGACAAGATTTCCCATATTGTTCTTTCAATTCTATTCACCCTTCGAAGCCGCGACTGCAATACGAGCAGTTTCAAGTTCCTAGAACTTACTGTTATGTGACAACCGTGATATCAGGTCGTGGTCATGCCAATTTCAAGACATATAGTGCACACATGATACATTTAGAAATTGGGCCTCGGTAACATACATATGCGGGACCACCTTACTCTCTCAGCATTGTATTCGGTAGGTAAAGCTAGGAAAAAAAATTCAACATTGCGACAGATTACATGCTCGCGGCAGGCGGTATAAACCTGCTGTAGTGGAGGACATAAATATATAACAAGTTTAATCGGCATCACGAAAGCCGTCGTCATTGAGGCTCAGAAGATGTAACCGACTACATGGCGCTTTCCATGGAATAAAGCAAGTAATGTTTTTATTTGCATATTTGGCCAATATGTGATTTGTAAAGGCCAGGATTGTCTCTTAATCCTAATATGCCAATTCTGTACCATTTCATCGACCCCAGCAAAGTAAAGCCGTGATTGATCAAGGCGAGTCTTGCTTCAGAGTCTGATTCCCAAACCAACCTTTGCGGTCAGCCAGATTTCAGCAACTCGCCTTCACTAACGGATCTTCTACAAATGTTTAGACATGCGCACATGACAACGTTTTAGTTACAACTCTTTATGCGATAATAATTCCCGTCAGAAAAGTGGTTCGTTTTTCGTCGTTGTTGGGTTGAGTCTGTGCTGCATGAACGGTTCTTCTTTATAGCACCAAGCCTTTTATTGATGATGACTGGACCTAAACTTCATACGGCTCAGTGAACCTGGAATACTAGAATAGTTTCCCTTTTCTTTGTTCCTGATCTACTTTCTCGCTCGAGTTCCTTCGTCTCAAAGGTTAATGCGCATAATTTGTCAGGTGTTTAGGTAATTTTCAACAGTCCAGAGTCAGAACGAATATCTGAAGAAAAGCTACCTGTGGTTGATGTTCCTCAACACTGCTCACAGTCGCTGGACCACCCTAATACTGACAGCACGGAAACCACTCCAACGCCTGCAGCCCTAGCTCCATCGCCTAGCACGGTATTTTCAATTAGCCTAATCATTTACAAATGTGAGTTAAGGAATGAATGTAGACTTAAGTGAAGCTTTTGCGTTCCGAATTTGATTAGGCTCAGATTCGCGACTTTTTTCAGGCAGGTACTCCCGTAATGAACTCGAGCAGCCAAGATATTAACGAAGCCATCAGCTATGTCAATCGAATCAAGGTGATTATAACGAAAATAATTCGTACTTGTTGAGTAGTTAATGCTGAAATGTGATTTAGGCAAGGTTTGCGAACCGTCCGATTGTATATAAAAAATTTCTCGATATTCTGCACTCGTATCAGAGAACCGTGGAACAACAGGTACACTTCGTCTCACCAGTTTCGTATGCGATATATTAAGAGGAACATAATTCCCATGGTCTTGTTCTCATCGCAGTTATCTCTTTAGATCACTGACTTTATAATTTTATTGGGAATTAATTCTTGACGTGAAGGCGATGTTTCAGTAATCACATCAATCCTAGGCTCGAACTCCACAACGGGAAAAGGCAGTGTTGTCGGCGGTTACAGCTTTGTTCGGCGAAGAACCTGATTTGCTCGAGGAATTTCGACATTTCTTGCCTGGTGTTCATGGGTTGCCGACACCTTCCGATGATTTTTTTGGTTGTGAAACGAAAGAGGTAATTACTCATTAGATCATCGTCGAATCCTCGACATACCAGCTGTTTTAGGCCATGCCAATGTTTCACCTTTTGGCATGTCAGCTATTTTTTAATGAGAAAACTGCTTCATCTTCTGGCATACCAGCTATTTCAGGCTGAAGCAACACTTTCGTCGGATTCTGAAGACCTCCCTACGAAGGTAGAGCTTTCCGATTCCGAGAATGAGCAGATGGAGGCAGTTACGAAACAGAAGCGCCGATTAAGGTCAACAACGAGCACGGCTAAGGTTTGATCTTGCTTCTCCCGATTGTTGAAGTTTATGTGCTTTGAGAGCTTTGAGAATGATTTTGCAATGTTTTGCATTCCCTACTCGTCTCAACACCTAAATCACGATACGAGACTCCTCTACATACCCCAGGAAAAAATGTGTTCAAAAGAGAACAGTTGGAAGAAAGTATTCGCCTAGTAATCTGATCACCGTCCTTTGAAGTTCAAAGATGTCGCTAGTCTCGATATGGTATCTCTCATATCTTTTATGTGCAAAGCGCATGTGAACTCAAGAAGAGAAGGATAATGTTCACTTCCGTCACGCTACGCTGTATGCGTTCCGAATGGGCCACAACGCAGTCGAAGCCATTTCCAACCCCTGCTCCTCCTTAGGTCCTGGTTTTGTCTCCCGTCGCGAAATGGTACGATCGGATTTGCTCAGGCGGTTGCAACTTGGAAGGCAAGACTCGCTCAAGGAGTCATTCGCCCCGGTTGGATAGGCTACGCTCCCTGATCGAAGCCAATCTTTGCGAAACGACCCGCTGTCGCTCAATGACCCTCTGCTGCGCCAAAGATTCAATGAATAGAAGTCTTCGCTCCTTGGGAAACAGAGGTCTTCGCTCCTTAGGAAAAGTTGAGTTTTAGCCTGTGGAGTTGATCAGTCCTCAGAACGCGCATGGATTACTGTTCGCAACTTCTGCCCTATCCCGCCGAGGCTGTCTGGATAACGGGATAAGAAGTGGTTCTTCTATGTGAATTACAGATTGAGGCATCAGTGGTTGGATCCGTCAGGAGGGGCTTAATCGTCTGTGAGATCAAATCTGGCCAATAACAAACATGCTGTGCGTCTGGTAGGGTGTTCGCGGAGTTAACCATAGATAGCTCCTCCTTCTAGCGCCACGGATACAATCGAAGCGTACTGTAGTCAGTGGAAAACTTTGACAAAAAAGCTATATATATCCTACTATATATAATTCACTTTGCTAAGTGTGTCTGTTGGTTTGTTGGTATATATATATATATATATATATATATATATATATATATTGTTTTAAGCATAAAACACAGTCTAATTCTGTTTGGAAGAGAGATGTNACATCTCTCTTCCAAACAGAATTAGACTGTGTTTTATGCTTAAAACAATATATATATATATATATATATATATATATATATTGTTTTAAGCATAAAACACAGTCTAATTCTGTTTGGAAGAGAGATGTTGATGTAAAGGATATAGCCATTTGTGCAACTGTGGAAGATATCATATATTTCGACAACGTGAGTGAATATTTTTACCTAAAGTCTGTGAGTTTTGTTCTACCGAGGTCTGAAGTAAAACAGAAATTGTAAAATTATTCTTCAGATACGTCGCTTTCTGGATGACCCGCGATACCAAACTTTTTTGCGTGCTCTTAATCTGTACAGTTCAAATATAATTTCTGCAACCGAACTCCTCACTATGCTGGAGGCAACTTTCGGCGAGTTTTTAGCCGAATCGTTCAGCTCATTGTCGATATTTTCAGTTTTGAAGTCTATTTCTAAACAGGCAATCAGAAGCATCTTTTGGAAGGCTTACGGCGTATCCTCGGAGTGGAATATGAGGCTACCAGCACTTCAGCGGCTGTTGCTCCTATTGAACAACGTTTTCCCAGTGATCTTGCGCATCAGATTGACTATTCCAGCTGTAAACAACTGGGGGTTAGTTACAGGTAGGTTTTCGTGCAATCGTGTTTTTTTTTTATCTACTGAAATATCATGTACCTTTATACACCCACTTGTCGTTTTTCTGTCTCCCTTCATAGGAGTCTTCCTGATAGTTTCAAACGACCTGTGTGCTCTGGCAGAACACCGCTATGTCATGAGGTCTGTGCTACCGCAAATATTAAGTTCTCTACTGCAAACGAATTTCATTTATAAGGTGCTTAACGATACCTGGGTATCATTCCCATCATGGTCTTCCGAAGACACTACTCACGTATCTTCCAAGAAGACGCAATATGAGGAGTTCATTTATCGTACAGAAGATGAGCGTTTTGAGGTCAGTAATCTTTCTCTTGTTCATTCTAACACTTTACTTTCATGGGTTCCTTTTGTCATAATAAAGTACAAATTATTCAAGTTGGATATTATTATTGATGTGAACAAATATGCTATCGAATCACTGGAGCTGGTGCGCCGACGCATGGAGCGAATGACACAGGCAGAACTAGATAAATTCCGGTGAGGACGTTCTTATCATCATGTGACAGTTGTGATTTCATTAATCTGTATTGTTCTGAAACATTAATCTTCTCTGAAACCTTAAGTTTGGATGAGAAACTTGGCGGTAGTTCGCCGTCGTTAATGCTCCGTGCCATCAAGCGGATATACGGCGAGCATGCTTCGAAAATCACTGAAGGCATCAAGCGAAACCCTTCCATGACTATCCCAAAGGTATAATCCAAAAATATTTTTCGATGTAGGTTTGATTGCCATTGTTTTTGTAACAGGTGTTAGACAGAATGCGAGACAAGGAGAAAGAATGGCGAGAGGCCCAAGTGGCTATGAACAGGTATTGCATTAGGTTCAAGAATTGGATAGGTAACACACCCTTCGTTGTAACAGGATATGGCGCGAGCAGAATGAAAAGCATATGATGCGATCTCTCGACCATCAGTCAAATGCATTAAGAAACAGTGACTCGAAATGGATCAAAGCCAAGGCTCTGCTCCACCACATTGAAGTAATGTTTGATGAGAGGCAACAAAGGTAGATTTGAAATTTCTGGAAATTTGGAAGATTGCTTAAGAATAATTCAATAAGTATTCACCTTTAGATCTGAAGAAGGGCGTTGTGAAGATGTTGGTCCACATCTTGTTATGCTTTATCCTGAACAGAGGTCCATTATACATGATGTGTCAAATTTAATTATTCACTATGTGAAGCGTCAGTCCAATATTCATAAAGAAGAGAAGAACAAGATAAAAATTATTTTACGGAGGTCAGCGAAACGGCGTTACCATTTTGTCCCACTGTAATAGTTGCTCAATGGTGGCTAGAGATTGCCACACCTAGTTTAATCGAATTCGGGTGTGTAAAATACAATGGAGTGGAAGTATTAGCGCATAATGTCATGTATAAAAAAACCTATTTAAGCATGGTACAGATCTTGTTTACCAGTCTTCTATGTAAAGTACAGAATTCTGCTATGGTTGCTTCACTTATTTTGCCACTGTTGCTCTTTCAATCACATTAAGCTTTCCAATGTTGTTTTTTTTTGAAGATGTGTAACAGAATGGTTTGGTATCGACGATGAAGAGATGAGTGATGGTGAGGAAAACAGTGATCCACTCCTTTTTGCAACTGGACCACCTAAAAAGCGTCGAATGTGAGCTAAGCACTTAAGTGTTCCCTGTTTAACTTGCTGAACTGTTTTGTTTTTTATTCTATTTCCCTCTTTCTGTGTTGTTCTTACTTGCATTCTTCCTGATATAACGGAGATGCATGCGTTCTAGGAAAGTTCTTGTGCTATATTGAGGTGTTATTATTTCTTCTTAATTCTTGCTGTTTTCCTAGGGAGCTTTCTTTCTTCTTAACTCCCTAAACTTTCGTTTTTTGTTATAATCAGGTTCTACATGATTTAGAACAGACGCTCCGGATGACGAACCACCGAAATTGATTCCTACCGCCCATTATCGGCTCGTATATGGAGGAAACTCGTTGTTTCTGTTTTTTCGTGTTCACCAAATGATATGCGATCGACTTGGTAAATTAAAAGCGAAACATTCTGAACAAATGAAAATTTATGAGGTTAGTCATTATATATGTATATATATATTTTATATGTATACACCAGTGGAACGCCCGGCTAACGCCGGGCTTTCCTCCTACCTGTGTGAAAGTCGGAATGCCCGATTAGAGTTTTGCGCTCCAATTCCGTACAATTACTTCAACATGAATGATCACAACATTTACTTTCGGAATGGATGCATGTGGCACTATTTCTCGAATTTCCTCAGAGTGGATATAAAGCAATTCTGGGAAACACTCTCTCATCATAAGCCAGTCGGCTCTCCCGGCTAACGACGGGCTCTCCTCCTTCGACAAAGTTGTAGTGGTCGGATAACTCTACTCTTTTTTTGAAACAAATAATAATCAAACAAATAATAATCCCCTGTTCACGGAACTTGATACAGGATTAACAGGGCATTGCAAATGGTATTCAGTGTAGTTCGCTGCTTATGCCTTTAATTGGAACACTCGGTCATTTGCTCTCATTCTTAAAAGTAGATACCCATTAAAGGCTCGACTTTAAGGCAACCAGAGCCATGGGCGGTACGCACAAATGTTTCGAATAATGATAATAAAATAATCAGATGTCATTATCGATGGACCCCTTTCTTCACGGAGATATCATTTATTGGGAATTCCAGATTATTGGTGGCCGGTTAAGTTTTGTCGCAAATGATATCGACCAAAGAGGATCTTTCATTGAGTTACAAACCTTGCTGGATAGCGGTCGTAATCTAATAGCAAATGAGCAAAATCCTCATCTGATATCGTGATACCGGTAATGGGTCACCATCACTGCGCTTACAACTTACTTTTGTTACCATACTCTACCATTCCGTCTTATCGAATGAAAAATACTGAACGGCCAAAGCAGTATTGTAAATACTGAATGCGCTAGGATTTTGATCGGTAGGTGGCCTCTCTTAGGTACCTTATTTTCTCTTATCAGTTATCGTCGGTTACTGTCACCGAGTACCTACGATCCCGTAATATCCTACATCACCTGTTGAAACCTACAAAATCCGAACTCTTCAGGTCCACGGAAACAGAAGTTACGAATTTTCGCTGGATCATTTACTCTGCGCAAACCCTCCCCTTTAGGCGGAGTCTAGCCCTGCTGCCTGCCATGAGTATTCCTATCCTGCCTCCCGTACTTCCATCACTTCTCAACGCTCTGGGTCCACTGGAACAAGAGTTATGAGTTTGCGGCACAAAATTCCCATCGCGCACGGCCCGCCCACTATGGGTGGAGTCAGTTCCTGCCACCCGCCATGAGTATCCCCATCCTGCCCCCCGTACTCTTACCTAATTTGAACTCTCTAGATCCACGGGAACAGGAGTTATAAATTTCCGGTCAAACACACACCCACACACCGACACACCAACAGACACACTGAGCAAATTATATAAAGTAGGATATATATGTAGTATATATGTATATACAGTACCGGTCAGTGAAGTATGCGTTTTCAATTTTTAAACGTAACTTCCGCAAATCTCAACCTTTCGGCGGGAAACTTAAACAGCATAACTTGAACAGTTGGTAACATTATAGATGCGCAGTAGTCTAGCAGCACACTTCCAAGTGAAACTGGCTCTTAATTTTCGAAGAGCCCCCCAACGCACACTTTTGCGTTCGATAACTCGTGGGTTTTTACGTTAGGAATTTCGAGCTAAATCTTGCTCCGTTGTGTCACGTCATGCACCTAGTACATCAATAAGACTTTTCCAAGGCACTCGGGGATCTGTAGTCACGGCAAGATCAAGTTGACGCCGTCATTCGGGGCTTCCAGGAAGCCTTAACATCCAGGCGAGTTTCTGAAGCTCAAGGCGTGCCAGTGATGTGCGTACAAACGGTTTGGAAGGAACACAAGGTCACAAAGTCAGCCGAAGTCAAAAGTCACGCAGAGGTAGCGGGATTGACGCTATGTCTTGTCGATAGGAAAACTGTGCAGCGTGCAACAAATGGCTCGGGTCAAAACTTCTCGAGAAATTTCGACGCCCGAGAGGCCAATCCATCCGTAAACGCTGTTCTACGTCTTTTGAAAGAGGTCGATCTGTTTGGACGTCGTCCAGCAAAGAAGCCGCTGATTTCTGCCAAGAATCGCAAAGTGCTTCTCGATTGGGATCATGCCCACAAGAACTGGGTAATCCAGCAGTGGCGTAAGGCCATCAAAAGCGACAAACCCAAGTCTTTGCTGTCCGGCAAGGATAAAATCAAGTTTGTGTGACGTCCAATCGGTACCAGATGCCATGCAAGTTGCCAGCTGCCAACCGTGAAATATGGCGGGGGTGCAGTGATGGTTCACGGCAGCTTCTGTGGCAAAGGATTTTGTCCCCTCTGAAGTATCGACGGTAAGATGGATTCCAAAATGTGCACCAACATGATGAAGGCTGTTATCTATCCGTTCATTCGCAGTGTTGGCTCCGGTCACTTAATTTTCCAGCAAGACCATGACCTGAAGCACAAATCGAAGCTGCTCACCAAATGATTCCGTTCCTCTGCTACCGTGGCCGTTTCAATCCCCAAATCTGAGTCCTATTGAACGTCTGTAGAATTGTCTCTTGTGCCGTGTTAAAAACCTTCGAGCCCACAAAAAGCACGACAAGCTCCTCAACTTGAGGTCATATGGGAGAACATCCCTTAGGAGGGGATCGACAAACTCATCAAGTCCATGCCACGCCGATTTAAGCCATTATTGACTCTGAAGGTTTACGAAGCATTCATGTCTTACTTGTTATATTTGTTCTTATGCAAAGTGCTGCGCTGAGAAATGGAAAATTAAGGCAGATTGAAGTTTCACTGGAATTATGGGGCTTGACCCTTTCTTTGACTAAAATCTTTCAAAAAATTGCACAATCAACTTAGGCTACTGAAAACTCTCTGTTCACATGCAGTGATAGGAACTCACAGTGGAAAAACCAGTTGTAAAGATGCTGTTTTTAAGAAGCTACGTTTGAAAAAGTGGAAATGCATACTTCACTGACCGGTACTGTAGTCCTCGACAAATTGACAGTGATTATGTTATCTTACAATTTTTAAACGATAATTGCGAATCATTTCAAGTAAGCCTCATTGGCATCGATGGTCTTTTGTCAACGTATGGGCAGGTCGTAGATGCCATTGCTCCATGACGGTGAGGGCGGCCTTGAAGAACTGCTCGAGTGCCATTTTGATGTCCTCGCGAGTTTGAAAGTCTTGACCACCCAGATGACGTCGGAGATGGGAAAAAGGTGGTTATCCGAGGGAACCAAGTCTGGGCAATACGGTGAGTGTAGTAAAATTGTCCTGCCGAAATTCACCAGTTCAGTTTTGGTCGTTCTTGCAATGTGCCGCCGAGCGTTGTCGTGTTGGAAGTAAACTTTTTGCTGGTGTGGACGCATAGCTTCAAAATTTGCCTTCAAACGCTCAGTTGCTAAACCTAGGCGTCTGCGGTCACTGTACATCCTTCACCAAGCAGCTCCAGTATTCGACACCATGAACGATCCACCAGATGCCGAGCATAAACTTCTTGGTGTGTTCGTTGGGTTTAGGGAAGTCTTCTTTATCCGCACCTTGGTCAACTCATTAAGCACACCGGTGAGCGTTAGAGCAGAGGATTCTCTGCTCATCCCCGGTGACTAGTTGAAAATTTCCTTCATGCGTCATCGGTCAACGCGGTTTCTTGGTCAGATAAAAAAGAAGTATGATGGTGTTGCGGAGGTGGAGTTATGTTATGTTATGTTTATTACGCTGCTAAGGCAAACGTAGTATAAAATTGTTGGGTTGCGACGGCTTGAAAACATGGGGCATGGTTTCAGGAACTTTTAGGTGTGTTCGTTAGTATGTTGATAGAGCTTTTCAATTCTACCTAACGATGCCTCGTGCTTCCATATTCGTCAGCTCTTTCCCGAGTCATGACCTCTAGGAATCGTCACTATCGCATTGACCGAGGAGTTATGACTCAATCTATTGGGTTGTAACATAAGTTCGTAGAGTTTTGAGTTAGAGTTATTTACAACGACTTATTTTGTTTTTCAGCGAAGTGTATACAGTTGTTCGAAAGAGCTCTTTCTCCTCTACAAAACTGTCTTATTTGTTTTTTGGATAACCAAATTTTTCGTTTTTTTCTGGCTCAGAAATGGAATATCCATGAAAAAAATCAGCATTTTCGACATAAGCTTTTCTTCTTTCCTTTGCTTTTGATCGGAGGAAAAAATCAGCTTTTTCGACATAAGCTTTTCTTCTTTTCTTTGCTTTTAATCAAGGTCAAAAAGCAACCGAAGCCGCTCGGGACATATGCAGTGTGTACGGGGAAGGTGTCTTAGGTGTGTCTACTGCACAAAAATGGTTCGCGAAGCTAAAAAATGGCGACTTTGACCTTGAAGACACGCCTCGAAGCGGACGACCTGCAGAATTCGACGAAGAGCATCTGAGCTTTTTAAACTTTGTGAACCATTTTTGTGCAGTAGACACACCTGAGACACCATGCCCGTATACACTGCTTATGTCCCGATGACCTTTTTGACCTCGATGAAAAGCAGAGAAAAGCAGATGTCGAAAATGCTGATTTTTCTCCTCCTGGATATTCCATTTCTGAATCAGAAAAAAGACGAACAAATAAATTATCCAAGAAGCAAGTAAAACTGTTTTGTAGAGGAGAAAGAGTTCTTCCGAGTGAATATATACACTTTACTAAAAATCAAAACAAGTTGTAAAATGACTCTAACGCAAAACTCTACAAACCTATGTTAGAACCGAATAGAATAGTAGGTTGATGCATAATTATTGTGGATACTGTCGCGGCTACTTTTCTCTCAATACAATTTTAATATTGAGTTCTGGATTCGATGGAAATAATCTTTTTGCCTTCCCTAACAGAAATATGTTATCTTCATATTTGCCACATGCTCTATTACTTCAAGAAGGTTGGAAGGTGGCACAGTCATAAAGTGATCTCAACGAACTCCTCGGCGATGGAACAGTCAGGCAAAGCGGAATAAAGAATGGAATCTGCATCTACTGCGGCCCGATTCACCAACAGAAATACTATGGGTTATCAGGTCAATCGCTCGTTCAAAAATTGGCTAACCAACGGGACTTTCGACGGAATGGTTGTTTGATGGCCGACGCAGAGCGTGGATCGCCTCCAGGAGTCGGAACTCTTTTGCCTGTGGAATCCGACTGCCGAGCAAATGGGAAGCAGTGCTTGACTTAGATGGTGGATAGGTTCCGAAGTAATTATTTGAACATGTCTTTGCCAAATATTTCTATCGTTTCTCCAGTGAAACTGCTGGAAGAAATCCGCAATACATATATATGGTTTATCAGAAAGTTTTGATAGGGTTGAAATTTTTTCTGTTTTGTTTTAAAACTCGGCAAACAATGCAAGCTAATCAATAAGATAATAACCATCGTTAGTTATAACATTGTCCCACCTAACGGGCAGGTCAGCGATTCCCTTCTCACAAACTGGGAAGATTGAAAAGATAGGAACTGGACTCAGCTTCCGAGCTAGGATCTCTTGGCCTATGTGAAGCCTAGCGTTGCCACGTGGAGCTTCGAGGCCGTTTTCTTGAAGCTCCTGTTGTGGACTAGCGTAACAGGGAGCGGTGACGGTATGGCCTTGCTTGAGCAGTTCGCAGCAGCATCTTTGAATCCCAGAAACAGCAAAGGAGAAACTTCTGGGATAGAGGCCGGATTTGGCTTGCGTCTGCTGCTGTTCTCCTCACGGGAGCCAAACAGCGCNGTGCTTATTAGCGTCGATGGGATTCAGCTTTCTTCTCCAACAACAAGGTCCCCCAACAATTCTATTCGATTTGGGCGGAGAAAGGGAGACTGCCAAATGGATACCCGGATCAACCGCATACTACCGGTCAAGACATGAAGTATCCATCGAGTCAACACTTTTCTGTAACCGAGGACCTGGATGCTGCGACCGACGACTGTTAATTGGGCTCACCTAAGTCTCGTCGCAAGACTGTGGGAGTTAACTTCTCGATCCTATTTAACGGTGTCGAGAATGGCGGAGTTGTCGACGGCGGAGTGGCGTCCCGACCGAGGCTTGTTTTCGAAGCTCGCGTCTGCTCAATGAAGCGAGCGAACCAGCGATGTAGCGTAGCTATGGAAGTGGTGTCTTTCCCCATACAATGTTGAAGTTACAAACAATTTCCGTAGTTCTGGTGCAGCGGCGCACTCCACCACTCGAAAAGATGATGTATCGAAAATGGTCTCATGGAATTGACATCGTGATTTAAGTTAGAGGAGGAAGCACGGTTATATACATATACTCTTCACGGACAAGGTTCTAGAACGTTCTATCACTACCACATGGTACGTCATTATTATCGAGTGATATTCGAAAGTTCAGGCACTTTCGGAAAACCCTATTAAGCTTTTTGACCATTCTAGTATAATATAAATATTANTATATATATATATATATATATTATTTTGAATGCATGAGAATTATTCAACAACGAATAAACAAACAAATAAATAAATACATCTCATAACAATGTTTATAAAACCTGCGACCAAAATGGTAAAGAAATTCTTATTCGACTCAATTTCGGCTTTTATCGCCTTCGTAGTCTGGACTCTTCAAGATGGTTGTTTCCCGTCGTTCATTTTACAAACAAACCTGCAAAAAACGTTTTCCTAGATCCAATGTTTCTAAACAGGCATGATACCCACAGATACTTTCTAACCCACCTAAAGAAAACCAGTCCCAAAGTGATTAACAATAATGAGCAGAGAGTAATGAGGGATGGGTTCTAACATCTGTCTTTGATTTTCCAGACTCTGACGAAGGCAATTAAAGCCGAAACGTAAGTCGAATGAGAGTTCCTTTGTCTTCTTGGTCGCAGGTTTTGTGAGACAGTTTTATGAGATTTGTTCAAAGCCATTCCAGATTCATTGAGAGTCGAACTCGTTTCAAATATGATACATATATAATGTATAACACCCAAATGCACATATAATCTTTAGGAAGAGTTGAAGGTGGCAGCTATGCAGGCAGAGTTATACAGGCAGTATGGAAAAGGATTTGGAAGTCATGAACTTAACGCAAGTGATACGAATAACGGATTAGACATAATAAAGGTGGGAACTTTAATTTGCTCTAATTTTTGCTCTTTAAACAGTCGTTTTCGATGTGATAGCTTCTGTTTTGCTCACAGTTATTCTATTATTTGAGTATTTCATCGTTGAACTCTGTAGACGAAAAATCGTTCCTTGCGAAATTATAAAGTTTGCATAGAATCATTCTTTGTACAAGGTGCCAGTTCCGCAAAACAAGATTTCTCCAGGTTTTGGTAAGTGCAGCTTTACATCTGCGTTCTTAAACGAGGTTCTCTTTGGGGTATTATTAATGAGTAGTATTCCATTCATCAGGGAAGCCATCAGTGTAGTGGCTTTCTTCAGAATACGGAGAGATAAATAGTAACAGAGAAAATTTTGAGTTTTTCTGTAGCTCCATTTATATTATTCCTGCGGTGCTCTCCTATAGCTTTTTTAATTTTTATTTAATTTTTAATTCGAACACCGACATTTCATTTCATGCATAATCTATGTTGCAGAGTCCTCGCCGATCTCCTGCTTCCAATTATACTGATCTCCTCAACGAAATTAAAAGTCTTCTAGATGGAAACATTGACTCAGTAGCTTACGAGGACAATGTTCGGTGAGTTAGTCAATTCAAGTTTGTCGTTATTCAAGCTGAGGTGACTTCATGGACATAACGGTATCAGCTCCCTTTAACACGTAGACGACATCGTCATTTTGACCGAAAGTCAGTCTGTCTCATGGACGATGTCCTTCAGTGGTTGCCAAGAGTACTGCATGCCAGCCGAATGAGGAACAACTCGGATTTTTCCTGTCCCTATTTCTATACTTCCTTGCTAATTCATTAAATTTAACTTTAAAATTTAGTAAATTAGTGAAGAAACACTATAACAATAACAACAACAATAATTTTAGCGTCTACCATAAACCATCTGAATCGAAGGTTTTTATGCTAATGTTAGTATCAAACGAGAAGTCATATTACACATCAAAGCATAATTAGAAAATTAAGTAATTGGTGTCATCTGACAAACTCGACAATTCTGGACACTCTGAAATATTCAAGACAACAGAACTGATTGGTTGTTGTTTCTTAATTGAGCACTTTGTTTTGGTTTTCTCATTTAACTTCTAGTCGCTGTTCGCCATGTGTTCTTGATATGAGGCTCTTTACAGAATCTCTTATCTCTGAACTTCACTTGAGGATCAAAAACAAGCTTTCGCTTAAATGACGGCCTGTTCGTAGGAGTTGGTGCTGTGATGTCATGAGACAGAGCACCGACAATTCTCTTGAAGAACTTGGTCCTAGTTTTTTTTACTTGCTCACAGCAACGAAACCAAGCTTAACCGAAGCCGCCTACGTGATGGGATGATAAAATAGTCTGACGTTCCACTTGCTTGTATTTTTCACGTAAGGTGCGTAAACGGCCATCTGTCGCTAGGATCCGCAAACCCTTTCACCACGTTTTAGTCGGCAACACAACTGGTTTTCCACCAGGCAGGCAGCTTGCATGGTATTTGATAGAAAGTACAGGGATGATTCTTTTGTCTCTACACTTCAGAATCAGTGCTCCCTTCTAGTTCCGCTGAGCGAAGAGTTCATTACGTTTCAGTTCTTGTATTTCAGTGCTGAAGGTAGACCTTCTCGATTTTTTTCTCAAAGAACCTACTAAGTCGGTGTCCTCTTCAGTCTGTGAGCTAGTGGTAAGCTTGTGCACCAGTTATCGGTGCAAAAACACCTGCTTTGCTTCGGGAATCCTTGAAAACCCATATGTCATTCGAATGAGGATAGTCAGTGTAGGTTTATCGTCTGTGTCCCTATTGTTATCACTCGTCGGTGTTGTCTATATAAAATTTTCTTGATCCCGCACAACTGCAAGAACAGAACCGCCTTCGTCATCAGATCGTAGATGTCTTCAGCATCACTCTCGAGCAACAAATTGTCAAGTTTTCTTTCTACGATATAACCGTCACCGACAAAAGAACCCATGTTGACAATAATAATTACAATCCCGGAAGTACCCGGCTTTACTGTTATCTGAACCAATTTCAACTGGATGAACCATCCCTTCGGTTAGTGTCTTCGTTCCGTTCTTGTTCGCGCTGATCGTTCCTATTGCAGTCTCTCCTGAACAGTCTTTCCGATGGCTTTTCACTATTCAGAGCTTCGTACACCAAAATGGTTTAAAATGCCCGAGGATAGGAGAAGTGTGCCTTTCTCATGTTTTTCCTGTTTTCTAGTGCGTCCAATTTTCATACGAGCACTCCGATTCAGTGGTAATCGATAACGGAACGACCAGGCCTGGTGACGTTTAAAATCGCTTTGGATTGCAGATGTACAAAGACCTTAAAAATGAAAAAAAAGCTGTAAGGACAATCTTTCTCACACTGACCCGGTTTCTTCCTCTGGAAGCAGTAAAACAAGCAACAACAGCAAGAGATGGCTACTGAGCCGGGTGAACGTGAGTCATCTATCATGACCCGACCCTTTACTGTGCAGACTTTCGCCTCCTGCTCATGCTAGTGTTAGTTTATGGTGAATATGACGACATGAGCTTTTAACTTCCTTGCACAACAATGCCGTTGATGTTGCTGTTACGAGACATTTTACTCATCCTCTTAGTGCTAGCTCATTAAGTCACGTAAAATTGTAGAGATCTTCAACTCATTTTGAGCAGGAATGCCAAACTCATTTTAGGCCGAAGATTGCTAGTGCAACTGTTAGTGTGCTATTTATAGGCTCCTCTTTCCAATAGACGGGTATTTGGTCATAACCATTGATAAACTCATCGCAATGGTTGGACGGCAGTTGCATTTTTTGGCCACGGGAGCTGAAGGCGAGGAAACGCTAAAGCTTTACCAGCATTACCGCTACGAAAATCCAATATCTGTGTTCAGTCAGTCAATTAAGAAATCAAGGTACTGAACACAGTTGAGTTTCAATTGTTACGTTGATGTATTCTGTTCATTGAGAAATAAATAGGCTTTACTTAGGGTCGAAGAGGAATACGCTCATTCTGCGGAAACTTTCTTCAATTGTCAGAATTGTTTTAAGATATTTGTTATTTATGAAAAGAAACCAGTGGTGACCATAGAACTTGTAGACACAGAGACAGAAGTAAGTTTGGTTAGGTTTCTAACTTAGTGGTGTCCATTGCAAGCTTGAATCGCCGATTTCTAGAGTTTTGTAATATTTGTTTTTTTAAAGCCTGAATCTGCTGCCTTTCTTGGTATTTCAGGAAGATAATGGGGATGGAGAAAATGTTCACCCTAATGGAGAAACTATTGCAGTAGACGCTAGCACTTCATCAGACTCCGATCAGAATGAGGTTTGACATGGATTTTAGGATGATAAGCTCTCTCTTACAATGAATGCACTA
Organism: Haemonchus placei; assembly: GCA_900617895.1. Taxonomy (NCBI): domain Eukaryota; kingdom Metazoa; phylum Nematoda; class Chromadorea; order Rhabditida; family Trichostrongylidae; genus Haemonchus; species Haemonchus placei. The sequence continues at coordinate 29,408 of UZAF01017615.1, forward strand.
TAGGAGACCGATGAGGAGCAGCGCAGAAACGTGGGTACAACAGCGGTGTTGAAAACAAACGGTTTGTCTAAGGAAAGAGAACTAGGGCATGAGAGTAGTGGAAATGGGTCATCAGCGAGGAATTCTCTTGCTATAAAAAAACGAAGTGAGTTTGTGTCGAAGTTGTACATAGATCGCGTATGTCCTACCAAATTTTCCAGGTCGGCTTTTTCTTCGACGTAATGCTCGCTTGAGAAATCCCGAAATTGCCGGCGATTTTGTCGTTTTTGGAGGAGAAGGGACACCGTCAATCTATTCGCCCTCTTTCATATGGGAGGGAATTGTGCGGCGCAATCGTGGACGAGGGGTAATCCTCTTGTTGACTATCGTCGACTACTTTCTTTTATTCGGTTTAGAGAGCTTACGATGTCAAAGATGTTATATTCTCTATTTCAAACAAAATTTCTTCTCAAAATAATGTAGCACCACCTTCCTGAGCAGCGTCGTAGAGTACTATGTATTATTTAGTAAATCACTTACTTTTCTCATATCTTCCATAGCACGGAGAAAATAATTTTTTGCCCGAAAGCTCATCTCTTCGTGCATGCAAGAATTGAGCCTTCAATTTCGGATCGAGTTCTATGGAAAGGTGGACGCGCTTCTTCGTTAGGTACCATCTCATCGATCAGACAGTCAAAGAATTAGGGTGATCCCACCCCTTGTACGAATAATACTTTCCTAAACTCGAAATTAGACACACTAACAGAGAAGTGCCGATGCTTATGCCTATGATTAGAATGATCGATCTGTTGCTCTTCATCTCCAAAACAACCGTCCATTAAAGGATGAACTGTTAGGCAACCAAAACCTTGAATGGTGCTCACAAATGCTATCTAGTGATAGTAACGCAATCATCAGATAACAGTATCAATGAAACTTCTCTCAACGGGCATGTCATTAGTTGAGAATCGCAGATTATTGGCGTTGGATGAGTTTTGTTGCAAGTGATATCGAAACAGAAATTGACATAACTGATTCACGAACCTTGCTGGGAGCGGACGCGGACGCAATTTAATAGCAAGAAATGGACCAAATTTATCTCCTATTGATGACCTCCTATTGATGTAGTGCCTTTAATTCGTTCCTATCACTGCTCTTATTCATCTTATCAAATCAAGCATATCGAAGGGTCAATGCTATATCCTAAATACAAAAGGCGTTAGGATTGTATAGTTAAGTGTCTATTGCTCTCTAAGGTCCCTTATCAGCTCTTATTAGTTTTTGTCAGTTTCTATCAGAGAGTACTTGTGAGCACGTCACATTCTACATCGCCTATTAAAATGTCATGCTTGCACTATTAACACGAAGGGCGTCACATACCCAGTGGCTCTAGTTATTCTCTAACCTTGCCAGCCCTTGTCGCTTGTTAGCAGTCCTTGCCACGAATCACCTACGGTCCATTCACACTCTACCGCACATGCTAAAGTGCCAAACCCTCCACTGTCAATATGGGGCATTACAGACCTAGTGGCTCTCGCCTTCCTATTCATTTCTAGAAAGCACGCTCAAGGGTTGATTTCAAGAGTAAAGGATTCTTTCAAGTGCGTAGCTATCATGAACATTCACATCCAAATTTTCACTTGAATATTACTACAGGGAATGTGACTTAGTGAACTAAAATGGAGAGAGTCAACAACTGTAGTGATGTCTGATGCCAATTCAGATGTTTTTTTAAAACCCTATCTATTCTTCTGAAGGCTGGTCGCGATGTGATTGAAAGGAACTAAATAAGAATTTTGAGACAAAATTAAGTGAATTCAATCCGAGTCAATGATTTAAACAAGGATCCGTATTTGTTAAAGGCACAGTTCATGATGAAAATGGTTTCTGAATTGTCCTCTAGAAATACCCAGTAGCCCGCAGGGGTAACAGGAAGGACGCTGTCTGGTCCGAATACTGAATGGCTAGGGCATAGTGGGAGCCCCATTACAGAACCACCCGGATGCCACGTCCATTGACCGATGTGTCAGACGGGTAAAGAGGCGATACAGATTGCAATCTTGGCATAATTACTATAGTTGAGTCAGAATGTGCTTTTCTGAAGCATTCCAAGATTGTAACACTTATCGGCCACCGTTTCGGCGAGCTTCGCCTTCATCGGGGCCTGAAGTGGTCCAAGATGATGTAAGAGTTGCCGAAATACCACGAAATACACTTCAAAGACTATCGACTCATGACGCCGTATGCGACACTCCTAACTGTGTGATATGCCCCCATGGCAGAGAGGGGTGACTGCATGAAGATGGGGGCGGTCTACTCTGTACGCTGTCAAAGCTCAAAGCTGGATATGAGTACATAGGAGAAACAATCCGCACTTTGTACGTCAAGGAGCATCTAAATGAGCTGGCTGGATCAAGAATGTGTACCACCATAGAAGCTCGTCGGGTTTTGTACCACGCAGGTTTATACTTTGATATTGCTGTGTCCATATTGGCGCTTGAACCCAAGATGGCGGTGCGTAAGACACTGGAAGCGCTTTGGATCACGGCTAAGGACACCCGAACGAACAGAAAAGATGAGTGTGTAACCGTAACCCGTTAGATCGCACCGTTCCTCGACCTTTGTGACCTTTGACTACGGTGAGGTCAGAGGTAGTTTTTCTTGTCGTTTCTAAGTTAAGCTAGTCCGAGGGTGGTCGTTCCGCCTTAGTGGACTACAAAGTGGACCACTTTAGGCCCTGACGAAGGCGAAGCGCACCGAAACATTGTCCAATAAAGTGATACAACTTTTTGCTGCTGCGGTCGTTTATCTAACTTTCTACCTCAAAATGCTGAAAAAGCTCGGCTATTTTTGCTGTTACTAGTGTTTTTGTTAATTTATGCTTATGAGTAAACGAATTTTGAGGAACATTCTTGCTTTTTTTTGTCAGCTAGTAGCACCAGGACCCACACGTACGCAACGACCCATTGTATAATAGCTCGTCCAAACACCCCTTCATTTTTCCGATTTTATTTTCGCTTAGAACCCTTTTTGACGATCTTTTCGAAATCTTTTATCACATTGGAGACACCGATTCACGCTTTTTCTTCGCCTACATCGCGCTATTTTCCACGTTACCTTCCACTTTCGTCTTAATCTGTATTACCCAAAATTACCGTGAAATGTGCCTTTAAGGGATCAAGCAATATCCATAGACTTTTCAGAACACCTTTCTTACTTTGCCCTCGTGACATTTCACAATCCTTATCGCGCATACATACTTCTCGCGACTGACCACAAACAGACCCACAAAATTAGCGCTTTGTATAAGTGGAAGATTTTGAAATTTTCGTCGTAGGGTTTATCGAGCGGCTCAATGTAAGAAGGGCCAATTTTTTCCGTGCCTCATTCACAGAAAAGTCGTAATCCTTCTATAAAAACATCATTCTATGAAGCGGGAAAAGAAAAGAAAAGCTAGAGTTTTCCCCAATCACACTTCTATTTCTCAATGGTTTCAGTTGGCCAAAATGGAACGTATGCACTATATCAGGAAATGTCGAGCCGGTGATATGTTTGCGGAAGAGCATGGTGTTACATGGTTGGCCAAAGGAATGCAAAAAATAACGTCGCATCATCCGAAGTACGAGTTTCTTCAGTTCAACAAATATATGTTGAAAAATAACACAGCATATCAGTCTCGCTCCACGTATGCACATGTTAACTAATTTTCATCGAGTCACATTCAATGCCATTGTGATCGCAGTTGAACAGCGTTACCCGAGATTTGTCTGTACCTTTGAGCACATTTATAACTAGTCAGCAAAAGTAAATGTTTTGATTTTGCTTTTTCTTGTAGAGGATGGTTGCAAACAACAAATACAATGTGACCATGCATGCAAATAGATTAAAAACTAGGTATGACGGAAAGGCTAGTTCCTTCATTGTAATTCACGTGTATTGAGCACGTAACGTGGCTACGCATAAGTGACCGGGATTACATAAACAAGTACTTAGATTCGAATGACAATTAAATTTCTGACGTAACCCTGAGAAACGAAAGATTAATATGACATACTCAGAGTACCCCTTGAGAAAAGGCTAAGTAAGAAAAAAGAACTGTACACTAACTCGGTGCTATACATACATTGATTCTGCTAACGAAGACATCTTCAAATCGACGCGCACAAAATGAGCAAAATACTCAGACAATTCATCCACCTCACCGTCGGGTGTAGGTGGTCGTCGTACAGCTTGGACGCTACATGCCACTGGTATATCACGTCTGAAATGTGCAGATTGCAACAGCATAGCTACCGTGATCATTTTGATAAATTAAAGGTGAGTTTTAAAATATCTGGGAATGATCACAAGCTGAACAAGAACCTGTCTAGTAGACACAAACGAAGAACATCCACATCAACGTCCTCAGGAAAGCGTATTTGACTCAAAACGGAATACAAGTCATCGATAAATGGGATTGTCTGGTGTTTCCTGAAATGGACGGTCTCAACTATGTGAAAGCGTGAGATACAAAGGTGAAGGTTATAGTTTCAAGTATGAAGCTGTAAAAGGTTAAACGATTTTGAAGTAAGGAAAGATCTACCTTGGTACCAAGTATGGAGTCCACTTGTTTTGTCGCTTCCATATGGGCTGACGGCATTCCATCTCTTTCGCATCTTTTAGTGTCCTGTTGGTTTTACTGAGATTTCCAGAGTCCGACTGAAATGGTCCTATTACCGGTACACAATGTAAGGTTCAAACAGAATGCACTAACCAAAAAACTAATCTACTCGTCGAAAATTATATCTCATGGTCATCACAAATTCTGCTAAAAGTGCGTGGGTAAACATTATTGAAAAAATAAATGAAGAAAGAAGAATGACTGAAAGAATGTGGAAAGGGAAATCAGTAATATGAGGAAGACGGCGTTTCAAGAATTCAGGCATGGGCAGGCATATTCACAATAAGGATTTTGTTTAACACGCTTTCCAACCACACAAAACAACTTTGAAATTTGTCAGTTTCTTTTTATTATTAAACCCGTCTAGAAACACATACTAATCACCATCGATCCTGTTCAAATTAATGCAGGGACCTTCGAGTCTCCCGTAAGTGCCCTCCACCGAAGCGTCTAGAAACAATTTCTATCGATGTCAAAATTGCTGCAGTGCTGATACCTTACACGTTGATTAATTAACTGAGTGAATTTGCAAAAAAAAGCAGGCCGACTTTGAGACTACCGTTTACTCAGACTAGACCTCAAGAAGTGTGTTTGTAATTATATATTATTATAATTATAAGCCTGAAAAGATCATTACNCCTAATAAAGCTCATTTACAAACCTCGTGAAGAGTTCCAGAAATAATAAACACAGTAATACAACTATGCCGAGGTTCATAAAAAGCCGTACTTGGAAGTTGAAGGGTTTGATACGTGATACGTAAACGAGTAAGTGGCAGCAACTAACGCAAAGAATTGCGCTCCATATATGAGGAAGTTCAGGGGTTTACATCAATGTGAAGGGGCGACACTTGTAGTAAACCTAGTTTCAAATTCTCTATTTGTTGAATGAGTAGCGAAAGCACCAGTACAATACGTATGAAAAGAACGTAGGTTGTTTGCAGGTGTTCCAGAAAAAAAAGTTCTATGGACTCAAATGAATGACAGGACCCTGTAAATTGGCTGAAGATTGAGATAAACATAGAGGGGAAAAACAGTTTCAACTTTCTTTCAAAAAAACAACCAACGCGGAAAGTAAGTAGCAAACTGACCTCTAATGATCGCTTTGATTTCCAGTCGATAACCAGGCATTCCAAAATCTTCATCGCTTTATCGAGAACCACATCGGCAGTCGACCCTTCAGATGTGCTAGCGATGTCCAAGGAAAACTCCTCAGAAGCCATCTAGAACCTCAATGCGTAAACCATAACGATTTGAGAGGTAGATCACTAGTGGTGCGTATGCAGATGTGGACGTGCTGATAATGATGGAGGAAATATAAAATTTGATAGGCAATTACTCAAGAAAAAAGCACGAAATTAAACCCGTTCACCACCCTATGGAGATTCCGATCGATAATCCTAGCCACCTCGCTAACGGTGCTACGTAGAAATATCTCAAGAAGTGCCCGCACAATTGCGTACTGCTGGCGATATATCGTAACCTCACGCCTAATTTTATTCAAATGTACTTTAAATCGAATGTGTTCGGGTGCTTTGTTCCAAATCGTCCTATTCACTTCATGGTGATATTAATATCTGTTTTGTTTGTTTACTTTTGATGACTCAACTTTCACTATTACATCATTCGAGGGTGCACTATTCAAATGCATGCTAGGCTTATCTCTCCTACCGAATGAGGTAAGGACTGTGACGACGAACCTGCGACTGCGCCAACTAGTCTCCTAAGAATAACTTTTAATCATTCCAAAACTATAAAGCTAGCAAGGCATTCTTTTTGAAGAACTTTATCATAGAATCAAGATGAAACCAACTGTGTCGTATTATTAACTGTGCACGCCGCTTAAAGGAGTTCGTGGAATTCCGCAAAACCCTACAATAACTGTTCTTTATTTCGTTGCAATTGAAAGACAGATATTCGGTTAAATGTCAGTCACTGTGATGGATGCTTAATTAGGTTCTTGTTCACAAGTCGGGGCCAATCTCGTCAGAAATCCTTTGTAAAAAATTGGAAAAAACGTGCATGCTGAGCAGATATATCACTGTGTGAAGAACGCCATTTTTCCCGTCTCAGGAACTTATGTTGTATTAAAGTTGCCTTAAGCAAAAGACAGCTTTTCGGTCAAATCTGATCTATTTGATGAATATATGTTTCAGGTTCATTATTGCTCAGATTTCCTGATGATGTATCCTTGTCGTTATTGTTTATCTTTTTAGCTACTAAAAACGCATATAAAAATCGTATTCAATACAGTTTATTCCTCGTTATTTCAAGGAATGCATATCGGCATTACAATGAACTTCTGAATGAGTGGCGTTCAGGAAAAGCAAGTTGACTGATCTCTCATGGAATACGAACCTCAGAGGCAATGATTCAATCAGATTCGAAAATTGAGCTATTTGGCTACCGTGGAAGAGGATGAATATTGACAACCTTAAATTTGGAATTTGCCACCCGTCGACTCAGAAAAAAAGTCATGTAAGTAAAGGAGCAGTCACTCAAATCGTCTAGAATCCCAGTCAGTTATAGTTTCGGAACAACCATCATACGGGAATAGCGCAGAAGCTTTACCTTAATCTTGCGTTTATTAAACAATAAGGCTAGGAATGAAGTGCAGCGCGGCAGGAGAAGTAGATGTCCGGTTACATAAGAGACCAATAATTCTGGGTTGCTTCCTCTTCCTGCCAACTTTGGATACCATGGTGAGAGAGCTCCTAGAAGCAACCGTCTAGGCTTAAGACATCGACTAATAGCGAAACATAGAAATTTATAACGGGTGCAATGTCGGCCACAAGTGTTGACACTCTTGAATGTTTTCACAAGTTTCTGTGCTATAAATTGTGCTAGTCAATCATAGGCTTCTTGGAAAAATTAACGAGTTAAAAGGTTCTGGTAGCTAGGTTACATTCACCGCTAGCAATCTGTAGACCTAAATTAACGCCTAGGATAAACTGGTGTGCCATCGATGATCTTTGTGGTCAAAGGTGCTCTAGTAAGACAAGGTGCAGAGGATAGTGGTAATGTCAACGTTTTCTCTCTGCAGAGTGTTACAAAATTATGGGCGCCAAATTCAAAAGCTTTTAAGACAAGAATAATCTATTGATTTCACTTCTCGCTATCATTTAGTTGCACAAGCGGTTGTTTTTGCAATTTAGGCAGTCACCTAGGTAGGACTTTTAATAATCATTGAGAGGTCAAGGCTTATTCATGTCACTTGCAATCATTCGCATGTTGAGGCGGAAAGGCATAAAAGTTGTTGTAATGCCAACAGTGACTGAACAGAAGGCCATTAAACGTTGTAAGGAAGCAGAACCAAACGAAGGCAAAGCAGGGAGGCGTAGAAAGGTCAGTGTTCTTAAAGATAGGACTATCACAATGCACTGCTTTGCATATAATACAGCCACCCACGAATCTCACCAAAACTCAGGTCCCAGGGCAACTCACGAAAAGCTCAATATGGAAATGGTGTCCTACTCGGACCGTAACTTGTAAGCCACTAACGAGTTCCATCTCAATAACATGGACAATTTTCCTCTCATCTTTCCGAAAAAGGTCACTTTGCCTGTTTGGCAAAATGATACAGCCACCCTCATTTTCCCCTCGTTTTCCATTTTCATCTCATACAGTTATGTCAAGTTTTCCAATTTCAGGTGATGGGCAAAGAAAAGTTTCTATCCGATTTTGAGAAAGGTCAGGTTCCTGCAAAAGAGGAGTAGGGACTGTCACATCGCAAAATCCCTCGAGTTTGGGCCGATGACACTTGTTTGTCGACAATTTCGTCGGGAATCCTGAAGTGTATGTAACCAGAAGAAGAACGGTTTTTTTTCCGTTCTGAAAGAATATAACGATTTTGAGAGAGGCGTCGAATACGACGAAGTTATGTACGGAAATCAAGTCCTCTTCGAAGCTCAATATTCCAATGATTACTGTTTGGAAGGTGATAGAACAAAGTCTGGCTTACCGCTGAGGAAATAGAAATGAAGAAGGCATCTTTTATTACCGAAAAGCATCACGACAACCGGGTCGATTTTGTCAGTAATTGCATCCGAGCCGACTAAGGCGCCTTTTCATGGTTTGTCGTTTACTCTTCTTTCTCTTTATATTTCGTTCTTCACGTTGTTTTTTATGAGAAAAGTTTAACTGTGATGCCCCGTATGAAGGCGGCTCTACTGGCACGATCTGAGGAAAAATAAGCATCAGTTTTTCAGACAAAATTTCAAGGGAGAAGGAGTCATGGTATGGGCGACAACTTCTTCTCGTTAACGTGTTCATTTATGGTTTGTTCCGAAGCTCAGCTTTTCCGTGCTCTTCTTCCTTTTTGGTATCAGAATCAGCAGCAGAACCTCGTATTCATGCAAGATAATGCCTGATTTTCTCCAGCCGCAGCACCTATGCCCGGCTGTTCAGTCGGCACCAAATCCCTGGCTGGCTAGCAGCCTGGACTTGAATCTAACGGAAAACGTGTGAGGATTCGTGACAAGAGAGATTCGAGAACAAAACAAGCAGTTAGAGTATCAGTGAACTGAAGGAAGCAATCGTCACCAAGATGACCGGGAACTAATTTATAGCCCTTACTTTAGCTTGTGCAGTCGTATTTTCGAGATAATCCGAAAGAATGGGGCTCGACTAACCACTAATCATGCGACGTCCTCTCTTTGTTGTCATTTAGCTGGTGAATGAATTGGTTTGGTCAGTGGCTGTAACATTTTGGAAAGTAGGCAGAGTGACCTTCTTCGAGAAGATGGGAAGATCGTCTCCGTTATTGAAATGGAACTCGTTGTTGGTCTCAAGTTACAGTCCGTGTAGGGCACAATTTCTATATTAAGCCGTTTCCTGAGTGCCACAATAGCATGAGTGCAATGGCAGTAACCTCTAGGTTTACGGGCAAGCAACACATTGAAAGCGAGGGCACGCGCGTGGGCCTTCGCAATTCGTAACATTAATGACTGGACAATATCGCATTTGTATGTCATCTTCCATACACTATTGGTTGCTAAACGCAGACTAGATAGTCACAACTGTCAACTACCCCTTTGAGCCTCAGCACTTGGCCATTGTCTTTAGGGAAAGACGTATAAAAACCATAACTCGAGTGGCTTCTGAACGGCAGCACATATGGAAATTCCGCTTTGGGGATCCTTTCAAAATACACCGGTCCCGACTAGTTCCAAGTTGTTCATCAGTTGTTTCCTTTACGTCTATCATCTTTTTTATTATTATTCCGTGCTTTCATAGCGGTAACGTTAACCACTGAACCTCCCCCCTCCCCTCCCCCACATCGTTGCCCTTTTTGATTTTCACGTGCTCCGCCTTCTCAAACATCATTTGTTGGAAGAAATTTGTAGCTCATTATAATCTGAAAAGTCCATAATTGCCGAAAGATTATGACAGTTCATGACTTTTCTGAATCAGTTTCCTGGCTTTTGAACAAAAGGTATCAGTGGTTTGCATTTCGTACGGAGAAGCAGACCGTTGTTTTCTCTTATGAATTTATACAGAGGTGAAAATTTTGAAAAATTCTAGAAATGAATTCAAAATTTCTCTAGTTATCAACTTTTTGCCAANCTAATAGTCGTTTAAATTCAGTTCAACATACAAGTTACGAATAGTGTAAGGACGTACAAGGTCGCAGCGCAAGCGCCAATCTGCTAGAATGCGATTTCAAAGATTCGTATCAGAATTCTTTTTATCCCAAATTTTGGCTTTTTGGAGCCTTTAGCAAATTCAGAATTGACACATTTGCTGAGTGATTCACTCAGCTCCAAGATTTTCTCAAGCATGTGCTGTGTACATTACGTCCTCATTTTTTGGTTTTCGGATTCTGAGATTTTCTCTTTAAACGTCTTCCTAAACATAGTGTTCATATCAACTAAATAGAAGTGATCATAATGGAAAAGATCATACAGCCGTTTTACCGCCCAGAAAACGATGACACGTTTGTTATGGACTTTCCCACTTGCGTATTTTCTAGGTGAGCCAACCACATGCTCGCGCTTTCTCCGCATCTTATCCATACAACGATTACTACACTGTTTTGCATAATCATACCGCCGCCCATGAATTTCACCAAAGCTCACGTCACCGCCACATCAGGAAAAGGCTTATTATAGAAATTGTGCCCTACACGGACCGTAACTTGTAGACCAACAACGAGTTCCATTTCAATAACACAGACGATCTTCCCATCTTCTCGAAGAAGGTCACTCTGCCTACTTTCCAAAATGATACAGCCACTGACCAAATCAATTCATTCACCAGCTGAATGACAACAAAGAGAGGACGTTGCATGGTTAGTGGTTAGTCGAGCCCCATTCTTTCGGATTATCTCGAAAATACGATTGCACAAGCTAAAGTAAGGGCTATAAACTAGTTCCCGGTCATCTTGGTGACGATTGTTCTTTCAGTTCACTGTTATCTCTAACTGCTTGCTTCCTTCTTAAATCTTCCTTGTCATAAATCCCCACACGTTTTCCATCAGATTCAAGTCCAGGCTGTTAGCCAGCCAGGGATTTGGTGCCGACTGAACGGGGCCTAGGTGCTCCGGCTGGAGGGAATCGAGGCTTTATCCCGCATGAATACAAGGATGTGCTGCTGATTCTGACATCGGGAAGGGAGAAGAGCACGGAAGGGCTTCCGGAAACGAACAATAGATGAACAGTTAACGAGAAGAGGTTGTCGCCCATACTATGACTCCTTCTCCCTTGAAATTTCGTCTGAAAAACTGAAGCTTATTTTTTTCTCAGATCGTGCCAGTAGAGCCGCCTTCATACGGGGCATCACAGTTAAACTTTTCTCATAAAAAACAACGTGAAGAACGAAATATAAAGAGAAAGAAGAGTAAACGACAAACCATGAAAAGGCGCCTTAGTCGGCTCGGATGCAATTCCTGACCAAATCAAGGGGATAGTAGCAAGCTTAGTTCGGATCATACTGCAAAAATCTTCCTAGATGAGCATTTCTGCGGCCATTGCGGCTCTCACGCCTCCTGAGTGGGAGGCATAAATTTTTTTTCCGACATGTTCCCCTTTTCGGGAACTCAGTTTTTTTCTGCTTGGGTGAGAATCGCGAAAACATGTGGACATCGGTGGCGATACTGAAGTTTCTTGTTCGACCTTTCTGCAATGGTCCAACCTGGGAAAAGGTTCAAAATTGAAGAGTATCAGTGAAAAAGAGCGGGATCCCTAATAGTAGGAGACGTTTTTTTTATAACAAAATTTTTTGTTCAGTCTACTTATAAGGCTAGCCATTTGAATTCCGCATAAATACAGGATGCCTAAATCAAACAGGATCGCGAACATTCATTGAAAAATTAGCGTTGCACCAGCATGGACTTATAGCTCTGATCGCCCAATTACTGTGTGCTTGATTTTGATAATGAAGGTTTGTATTGAATTATAGAGAGAATAGCGGGGAACACGGCGCAAGGGAAGGCTTTGACAAAGTAGGACCCATCTCCAACCAGTCGGATCGCGCCGGGCTCTCCTCTTGTATTGAAGTTGTTTCGCCGCTTACACTCTCCTCAGTTCAAAATTTCTGGTCCACGAGGACAGGATCTACTGATTTCCAACGAAACACGCGCACACCGGCACACCTCGTGCGTTGGTTCATTCCCTCTTATTCCAATTTGACTGCGTTTTTTCCCCTCAAAGCACGCTTATTTACGCTGGTTGTATCCAGTTCAGTTACCTTCTACTGCCTACCATCGGCGTCTTGAATCTTCTACCTGCAGTAGTTTCAAATTTGAGCGACGCAGGTCAAAAGTAGCAATTTTTGCGTGCGTTCCGCCTCCTGTGGAGGGAGTCAAGTCATGCCACCTCCTATCAGCATTCCCGTATTGCCGCTTTTATTTCTAGCAAATTTGAAGGCATCAGGTTCAAACTGCCGATTTTCTCGCACCCCCGCCCACAGTCGAGTCTTGCCGAATACCATTGATGTTCCCAACCTGCCAATCCTGCCATCTGTACCCCTAATATTGAACGCTCCATGTGTTTAGGAATAGGAGTTGTGAGCTTCCGCTTAAACCACGTCCATTGCGGTCGGAGTCTGGTCCTACCACCCACCATAAGTTTCCCATTTTGCCGCCCGTACTAGTAAATTCGAACGCTTCAGATCCACGGAGACAGGAGTTATGATTTCGGGTCAGGCTCACAGACACCCACGTGTAGGTGTGTAGGTGTGTAGTGTGTGTACCTACACACCTACACACCACACACCTACACACCTACACACCTACATACCTACACACCTACACATCTACACACCTACACACGTACACACCTTCACATCGACACACCCACACATCGGCACGCCCACACACCCACACCCATACCTGCACACACCTACACACACCTACACGCACAAACCTTCACACACCTACACATCCACACACCCATACACACACACACATACACACACACACACATACACACATACACACATACAC
>UZAF01017616.1:4957-18613 GCA_900617895.1 Haemonchus placei
TTAAGTGAGATAAGGCATGTGGCCCGACTTACCATCGACTATTGACTTTTTGCAGTAAAACACTTTGATAAGTTCAATAACACATGACGGAGAACTCGTCCTCCCTCGTGTCTTTATCCTCCTGAATTGGCTTCCTTCCAATGGTTTTTGATCCCTTTCAGACCATTTCCTATAATGCCGCCTGATGCACTGCTATTTACCTCCATGACGCGAGAATCCGCTTAACGACGCATTTTTGATGGCATCGTGTACGATCAATGGGTTAAAACGGAAATGGTGATACCGAATAACACCAGTGGCGTATACTCAAAAAAAAACTTGATAAAGGGTGTTTTTGAACCCGAAAAATTGAGTCTTTCTTTCTGCGAGTTCATTGCAGGCATTGTATAAAAATCTGAGGCGAGAGAATGAGTTTGGACGAGTTTTGATGCGTTGTGCAATTACGTAAACGATCAGCCACAGTAACCCAGAATTCTCTACAAAAGCTTCTTACTTTGCATATGACATTGCTTCGTGTTTAAACCCAGTTCTGCTCCCAAGGCCACCTCTGGAAGCCTGTTTGGCACATCCATCAAAGTCCTATTTACGAGGAGTCCCGAATCGTTTTTGAATCCTTATTACTTTCTTTCTAGGCCCCTTTCATCCGTGGATATACCACCTGTTGGTTCCTCCAGCGCGGAGGCTTCTTCCTACTATGCAATCTCTGGTATACACATTCTCATAGGTTGTGTCTAGAAGTAAATGAACCAAGTAGCTGTTTCCGTTACAAGTAGATGTTTTGGTCTTCAGAAAGTGGTCTTTGAAAACAAGTAGGATAAACAAAAAATCAGTGAGGACCACGGTGTTGTCAGAGCCTATCTCGGAAGTATCGGATTTCCACTGCCGCAGGGGGTGTAGTTGTGAAGACCTGGAAACAAATAAAGAGATAAAGATGTACCTAACAGGTGGGCTACGCATTTAGTCGAATCCCGCCCAGAATGGTCGAGCTCCAAACATATTTCTCTTTTTTCGGATGTTCTAGTTGCCATATTCGTATCTCTGGGGCCATACAATTAGGTACTCCAATACCCTATTGCACTGAAAACTCCCATACAAACTCGCAGCCATCGTTTCTACGATTCTAAATACATTGTACTCAATGTCACATTGCAAATTCCCCGTCAAACTCACGCTTTCCCTGGGAACAATTTTTTTCGTGATACAGTTGAGGGAACTTGTCAACTACAAAGTACTGCACTTGTTCCCACTAATGGATTAGCTGTATGTGGCTTTCATGGCCAATGAAGAAGATTATTTTGTTTTCCATTTGCTAAAAGACAGGAAGATTGGCTGCACCCATCGTGGAATGCCGATAAGCTTTTTCCTGAGGCCATTCCACTGCTGGGATTTGAATTTCGGACAGCAGGCGTGGTACTCTGCACCTATACTTAATTTTGCAATCAAGGGCAAAGTTGTAAAATTCGAAGGCCAATGCTCTGTGACTTAATTAACCTCCTTTGGGATTCGCCCACGCATTTGACGACCAACCAGAATCGTAGGAGCGTTTCGATTGCGTNCCTATACTTCATTTTGCAACTAAGGGCAAAGTTGTAAAATTTGAAGGCCAATGCCCTGTGACTTAATTAACCTCTTTTGGGATTCGCCCACGCATTTGACGACCAACCAGAATCGTAGGAGCGTTTCGATTGCGTTTGCGAGGGCCACCCGATACCTAATTCGTTACTTTTATGTATCTGAAAGTCTGCATCGACTAATCAACCTGGAGGGATGGGACTGAAAAAGGGGATGTCGGTCCCTAATGAGTATCGGTCTGGGATTCGATCCCCGGACCATTCACATGATACCGCACCGCTTTGCTCTACTCCACTACGGACAGGGCTGGAGCAATATTTGCAAGAACTGCTTTTGGTGTGCGCCATGCATTTCACTGTCGGTTAGAGTGGTCGAAAGTTTGAGAGCTGATTATTGGGCGAAAATCCCAAAAATATGGACAAGGCAGAGGCTTGTAGGAACCCCTCCTTAAAAACTTTTCGGTTGTATTGAATTTGTATTGTATTTGAATATCCATTTCTGTTTTGTGGCCTTTGCTTTCTTCGGCTGACTCCGTCTTAGGGTGTACTTTGATTTTTTTATGCGGTGCTCTTCAGAATTGTTATTCGTTGCGATGACGATTCGGGTAGAATTTTTCTTCTCGTCACCTGACGTTTATTCCTAAGCTCCCACCAGTCATTCATCAAGTCATTTTCTGCTTCGCCCCAAAAATATGTAATTGTTAGGCTAAAATTTTCCGCCCCTGCAGAGTGAAACGAAAAATGGCAGGATAATTTGGTTGCAATCGCGTCGATGAAGCCATTTTCTATATTTAGGCTCTTCCAACGTCATTTCCTCCCACTGACGTTGGTTACCCTTTTCAAACTGCTTTATGTTACCTGAGCTCGACCATTTTGGATTTTAAGAGTTTGAAACCTGGTTTTTTCTAGGATCATTCAGAGAACTGCAACTAGTTCTGGATACATCATACCTATATGCAGTACTGCGTTTGTGGGGAGTGGGAGTGAAAGGGTCATGTCGAAGGTAGGGTCGTGTGGCTAAATCGCCCAGTCCTTTCAGGATCCTTCCCTCTCATCGTCCTATAAAAATGGATTCTGGCTCATCTATTGATCGGCGATCGCGTATCTTGACGTATACCCACAGACTTTACTACCGTAACCCATAAAAAGTTTCAGGATCCACTCGTACCCTTACGGTATAGCTTCTGATTTCTGAGGAATGATCTCTTACATAGGCACTGTCACCCCAACTTGTCGTGTGGCTAGATTTGGCTCATGAACTATGGAGTGTGACATCTAGATTGGAGGATGAGCTTTGCATGCTGAGATTAGGGAGTGACGACTGGCGTAGTCTTTTTTGTGGAGCTTTCCCAGAACCATATAGAACGCCTCCAGCTCTTCTTCGTAGCTTGTCGTCGGTACTTTGGCAACGGATTGTTGTTCTCTACCTGGGTAAGGCATAGGATTGTTTAAACTGGGGTTGAGCCACGTCTTCGTAGTCGCAAGCGTACAATTCGGGTTGTCAGGCTTTTGTACGAATCGATGTTCAGTGGTGGGACACCTACACCAGCGACTCCTGTACGTGTGCGTCTGTGATTACGCCGTACAGCTTTTTCCTATTGCGAGAACGACGTGTAGCGAGCAATGCCTTCTCGTGTCGGGCAGTCGGGACGTCATTCTTGTCATTCTCTGTCTTTCTGGGAGGCATCAGCAGTGTACGCTTCTGATGAGCGTTCTTGAAGTGAAGGTAAGGATAGCCGTCTTGGATCCTTTCTTTCGAGCAGCTTGTATGACCCTTTAGTTTTAGCAGCTTCTTCGAGTGGTCCTTACTAACTCTCACTAGTTGGAGCTTTCCCAAATACAGAGTAATGGGCCCATTCAATAACTCCAGCTTGGTCGGATAACCTGCAGATCTGAAGCGCTCAACTATGTACTTCTAGGTCTTTAAAGGCGACGATTTAGTCGAAATGTCGACCTACTGAAGCGGTTCGATCATTACAAACTAGTACGGCAAAATAGAGGCCCATTCATTTTGCTGTTTTCAGCGTTTACAGAGTTGATTGGAAAGGCTCTGACACGGGGGCTGAATAAACTCGGAGAAGCTAGCCAGCTTATCCTCGATTGGATTGAACGCTTTTTTAATGAAGGCAACCCAGGACCGCCTCTCGAATACTTCTCGGTCACTAGAATGAAAGCTCTCGGTTGAAATGCGTGGTCCCATCCATAAACTATTCAAACATACATGCATGGACCACACCCGCGAGAAAACAGACGACCGCAAATGGACTCAGCACAACACAAACAGGATATTCATTCCCTGAACCCACCCGCATCACTGGGCAAAACCCCCATTGACTCCGGGTTCATGGTTTACCTTCCCCTCCAATCCCCCTGAGGTCACAAACACCCGGTCGAACATTCTGTTTTTCGTCGTTAATATCATGAATTTATAGCCTTCCCACACACTGTGCCTTCGTATTTCGTCTTTAAGTTGCTGTTCCCGTGGGAAACCACTGAAGCAGTTCATGCACTTCCTTCTTTACCCCTTCCCGAATGAGGCTTAAAATCCTCTTCAATTGCGTTTTTTATTTGGGGACAAGTGGAATTGCGAAACGCTACCCAAAAAAGACAGGAGAGTGCACGGGAATAGAGTCGCAGCCATGTAAATTTCAATCGATTAATTGCCATGAATTTTTCATATTTTTCGATTTTTAGCAAAAACTTCGTACGGGGCGTATCCTAGAGGTATGTAGGTCCTGAATGTCTCCCACTGATTCCGTTGATTGGGTTATGCTAGTGGCTCCTGTTTTTGCTTGATGGTTTTTCTATCGTCCCGCTTAATCACCTGTTATAATCCGGTTCCAATAGCTTTTTTTGGGAGAGAATCCGATTGAATGAGATGGAATAGCTCGTTTCNCGCATGGGCCGGTTACCCAATCGAAAAAACGACGGATCCGTGGGAGACTCATGCATAAACGATTCGACATCACGTAGGCCATCGGTTACGATCGTAGAATGTCACATGTTAGTTAAATATGTGTGCACGTCGACGACAAGAATACGGAATTTCATTATTTGGCCACAAATAGCCCGCCCACTTGTTGGCTGCAAAGCGTCAGCGGCTCGGTGGTCGCTCTGGGTGGCTCGACACCGCCCACCACGTCATCACCCCGATCGCTGTCGACATCAACACCATTTACGAATGCTGTTGGAATATACTTATACCCTTTATTTTGCTTTTATTTTCAATTTATACTTTATATATGCTTTTGTAATTTTGTTTTCTCACATTGCCACCACATGACTTCGACGTCACTACTTCGGAGTAATAACTAGTTTTCGAACTTCTCAGAGTTTTCGAATATCGACTAGCTTAATGTATGAGGCGTTCCCTAGGATTTTATGGGGGCCAACGTGCCCAATAAACCCACTTTTGCCCATCATCCGGTTTCAGATGTATTGGTTTCCATAACTCCAGAAATTCTCTTGAAGGACTTTCATTTATTCCCATACTTGAGTGAATGGGGTAAAGTTGTGTTCAATTAGGTTCCCACCTAATGATGAGTGCACCCATACTGATTAAGGTCAGTTCCTCGTATTACTTGGTATTATACAGTACACCGGGCGGAGCTGGTGTAGTATCAAGTAGTGCTATACCACTTAATCACGGGCCCTAATCCCGCATCGATGTCCGCCTAGTCAACCAAGTCTTCCATCCCTCCTAGGTCGACCAATTGGTAGCAGACAGACCGGTCTGGGAGGACAAAAGCGGTTAGCCACGGCAAGTCATTGTATAGTCCACATACGTATTCAGAACTTCACTACTATTCTGAAGGGAGTCAGATGCTGGGGGGCATCTCCCAGACGGGATTGGTTATCGCTCGATGGCTTCATTTTCTATGCTTTATGTATTACTTTGTATACGTTTTTAATAATTGATTGATTAGTCGAATACTCCGTGTATAATTGATGAGAGCAGCTTGAGATTTTTGTTTGGTGGGGCACAGCTTCCCAACAAAAGAATGGAAGTGGGTTTGAACGCTCTTTAAAAGGCTCATTTATGAGAAGAACTTCCTTAATTGGGAATCTTTCTGTAATGGCTGTATCCATTTGAATTGGGGATCTTTTTCATCATAATTGGTGATCTTTGAATGTATTTCAGTCGCGATCCCCAAGCCTTCATAGTTTTACTCCGTCCTTTTTTAGATGTCCAACCCCAAGACCTAGCAGGCTGCCATAGTATTCACTAAAAGCTTTTTTTCTTTGAGTCGTATACCCGTTCGTTCGTTCCTCGCTAACGATTGTCCAGCATATCCTGTTGAGGGAAAACAGATTAGCGTAGCGAATGGCGGAAGTCCATTTACTCTCGTAATCGCCACAATGGCTAAGTAACAGACTGATTCATAGCCTTATGTGTACAATCTGGCATTGCCTTCAATTACTTCCTGACTGCCATGGACTTTATGACTTTCGATTCTTGTGGAACGAGCGAGAAATGGCCAGAGAACTGGTCCCTGACCAGGGACTGGGCTCCGTCCCTGGTCAGGGACCAGTTCTCTGGCCAGTCCTCGTCCAATCCAAACGGATCGAGGAGGAGTAGTCCACGGATTCTTACCCTAACCCATAAGTGCTTCCAACAATACTCCAATATTTATTTAATTATTTATTAGATGTGCACACGAAGAAAGTGCGCCACAGTAATAAACAAACAAAACCGGTTATAACTATAAAACGGCAAAAAAAAAAGCATACAACGCTGGTAGGGAACAAAATATTCATCAGCGGTCTATTGTCCAGCTTTGGCACCTCCAGAAACCTCCTGTATAACTAACAGGGCAAGTGGGAGACGGGCGTTAGGAACGATTTTGGGTAATCGATTTGCCGCACGCGGCTGTCGCGGACCACTTATTCGCCGTTATTACAGCTCTAGCGTTCTTCATACAGCTTAACCAATATGCGATCATTATTTTATGCATAATTCTACTATTAGTACTTTTGTTCTTGTATTTCTTACCTACTGCTGCATTCCGCTACATTCCTTCGCGCGCGACGCCCCTCTCACCGCGACGCGACCATTTCGTTCCTAACGCACCACACCCCAGGGCAAGTAAGTCTACCCTCCATAATTCCCTTTTGGGCGCATTGGTATTTAGTGCCTTCTGTGGGTCTACTGATCAGAGCAGAAGTGTTTCGCTCCACGAAAAAAGGAATGTCTCAATTTGTTCACTTTTCAGCTACTGAGAAATCTGAAACTTTGGCTGTGCTTCCCGTCATTCATACTGTAGTTATCGATCAATAGGTCTTTTCTGTTTTTGTCTATATGTGTGATGCGAGAAATATTGCTGATTTTTCCCATCAAAGTAATATTTCATATCATATGACTCTTTTTCCCCGAATGACTATCTAGTGGATATAATATAACATTACAAATATAAAATATACATATATTGGTTATAGATATAGGGTTTCAATGAGGCCCTTGAAAGACAGAAAGTAACATTCTCTCTTATGGTATGGCCCACTTGAAAATTTTTTCATTCGAAGAATTTGACTACCTTATGAGGAAAGATTTCTGAAAACTTGACTCTGACTTTTCGCAAGTTGAACGGTAATAACAGGGACTAAGTATCGGACCACCAGCCCCCAGATCTGGTTCAGTATTCTTCCGGATTCCTACAAACTATCGAGTAAATACTGGATCGGGACTGTGGCCTGGCGGTCCGATACTCAATCCCTGATGTTACTGTTCGTAGAAACTTGCGACCAGTGGATCAACTGTTGATCGAACTGACTTTTACCTGCTAATTACTTTGTGAAGGTCTTCGGATGAAGGGAGGATCATGAATTTGGCTGGCTCTTTCTTTTCTACATTACTGCCTTCTCATTTTACTATAACTACGGCTTTTCTCTTTCAAATAACCTAGCTTATCGTCTCGAAGATGAAGGATAATAAATCAACCACGATTAATGAGCAAGAAACGTATGTAACTGCAAGAAAAGTCAAGACGAACCGAGCTTCGCCTCCCTTCAGGGTCTGCCAATTAGGTATAATTTTATCAGGGTGGGCAGAGATCGCGTTTTGGATATCGTAAGTAAATGCCGAGTTCGAACCCACCTGCCGAAAGGATTAGTCAACACTAACAATTTTATCCTTTGCCCTTTCTCGTAGGTTTTGAGTGTAATAGGATTTGTCGAGCCTGATGCGTCCGGAACCACTACAACTGAAGGTTGGAGCTGGTGAAGTGGGAAAGAGTCCAGTTAGCGCTGTTAAGGTACAGTTTCAATAAAAGTAGTTTCCAGATTCCCTTTGGATGAACCTGTGAACGCCAAGGATAGCACAAGAGACGTTGTTGTATCGGAAATGGCCAAGAATAGGCGTATAGGGCTCCAAAAGCGGCTTAGCTGACGTTCACACCCAAGACGGACGAGTTCTCACCCTCTTATAGAGGCTGCTGATCATTATCATGATCATGATCACCGAGGCGTACACGTTCCTTGCAGGCAGCTTACTGTACCTATCTGTGCGCAATGGCACACGCTTATGACAACTCGTCCGAATACTCCTTCCATCCGACTTTTGTCGTCACAATCTCGTCCAACTCCTGGTTTTACGACTTTTTTTGTGTCTTATATTTCGGTCAATGCACCAACTTTCGCGTTATTTGGTCATTGCACTATTCTGAAGCGTACTTCCATTATTCTTCTTAAACTAGACACCACACAAGGATCGTGAACTGCGGATTGAGGGCTGTTAGTGGTCTTATCAGTGTCTACATTCCACTAAAACCTGCAGCTGTTGAGGTAGTNACTTGAAATTGATCTTTCCCATTTTTTTAGTTTTTTCATCCGTGCTGTGTGGTCTATTGGAATGTGAGGACCTCACGCGATCTGACGAAAACTATGTATGTTGGGGAAGGGATATGGTTGTTGAGCTGACAAAAGCTCTTGCAATTTTTGAAACAGATAAAAATGTATCTTCCCTGTCGCTAACCTGGGGACCTAGATTAGGGCTAATACAAAAGGAGTGCAGGAAGAGGGACCATGAGCTTCCATCACTCAGTTTTCTGCTTTGGCAGATGGTAGAGTGACACCTGAAAGATGTTTCAGAAGTGTAGGAGGAAAAACGTTCTCACTCACCCAGGTGCTTACACAACAGCAGTCAAGAGTGAGGGAGAGGAAAGGGATGCTTCCTAGTATAACTGAGGTCGTGGTACATGATTATATCGCCCTGATCTTTTTATATGTCTGGTTGCATATCAACTCTTCAGCCCCTCACCGATTGACACTACCAGAAGGAAATGAGTGGGGAGGCGGGGTCGGAAGTGAAGAGAAGTAGACAACGACGGCATAGAAGGCTGAATCCTTAGTTTTTATGTAACATTTGGCTTTAATCGCTCACACCAACCAACTAACCCTAGCTTGTTGTCTCGCCTTTTGGGACCCACTATCCCCTTCACTCGAACCTTCCCAGCACCTTGTAAACTTCCTCCCTCATGTGACGGAGTGTTTCAAAAAATCATTCTTTCATTCTCACAAGATCTTCAAATTATGGGCAGATGTCTGTGGACCTATTACCTTGTTGCCATTATCAGAGAGGGTTTATTAGGTTCCTCGAAAAGTTTTCTGTAAGCTCCCACGGGACCAATATGTAGGGATGCTAACCGTTTGTTTGCCCCTGCCATGGCCGGCTCCTTCTTCCTTGATTATTCAACTCTATAATGGCAGAATTCCCTCCCTACATCCGACCCTGTCCTCTGTATGGGTTTGATACCGGCAATTGCAATGCTGAAGTCTACCGAAACTCGCGTCTAGCGGTGGGTCTCAAAACTTCTAATGAGCGTTCTGTGCACGGCTTATTCCAGAGCTTGGAAGTCAACCGACTACGACATTAGGGCGATATGTTGAGCACCTAAGAGTTGATGAGCTCCTTAGAAGTTTTTCCATGGAAGCTTCCAGGGAATTTCAAGAGACTTCTGGATTATTGTGATATTTTCGATATACTTTCGAATATACTCTAATTTGCAAGCTGCTCTGTTGCATCTATAACGTCATTCCATTAGTTTTTCCACAGCATTCGTGTCGTTCTTTTCCTTTCATGCAAACGTCACATCAAATGAGAGCTGCACGTCTTCGCTGCATCAGCCCATGATCGAATTTTCATAATAAGAGCGCTAGGAAGCTCTATAGCACAAGATATTACGTCAGACAGTCGAGTCTTAGTCTTTTCGCAGGGAGTAGTCTCTTTCCTCCGCTCTCAATTATATAAATACCTTGTTTATTTCCTTGTTTATTTGTTTATTCATTGTTACAGCATTGAATTGCGCTAGATTGTTGACGGATAAAAACGGATTATGCTAGGTGCCGTACAGGGACATAGGAGGAGACAAGGAACGGGGTTGGGGTAGAGAATAGGTGGTAAGGTGTAAGGGGACCCATAAGAAGTGCAGAACCTGGGTAACGCTGCACTGTGGGAAGATTATATGGTGAGAATCGCTTTTCGAAAATCAGATTAGTAGATATGGCGATCTCTTTTGGAACCCTCTACTTCGTACCTTGGGTTGAGTGTGGAGGATCTCAATTGGTCTACCTTCTAAGGGGTTTACTTGTAAAGATAGAATCAGAAGTGCACCGTCTACCTGAAGGGCTGACGTTTACTGGTAGAGATACTGAAATAGGAAAGTATCATGAAGTATCACGCAAAATCCACGTCAGTACGACCTTTCAAAGAATCTGCAGTAGTCGACTCTCTTCCTTTTTCATCAGCTGACAGCTGAAGCTCATTAGCCTGCTCCGTGGCATGATAATAAACCCCACGAACGACTCAGGCCTTTCTGGAAGGTGAATGGTTATGTGCTGATCCGAAATAGCCTCGGAACAAGCCTACGCTATTGCCTCGCGTGATGGATTCTCATTAGATATCTGGTCTTCGTGACGAATTTCTTCCAATACTCCAATCCTTTGGAGAGAAGGTAAAGGGAAAAAGCCAGGGGAACCACTCCTTTCCAACGCTGAGCGCTAGAGTGCAGGGAAAAGCAGCAGGTGTCCTTGTGCTCAGAGAAGATTCCTAGTCAAAGGAATTAGTTTTTACCTATGTACTCCTTAGTAGTGAAGGAGCACCAGGGTGGACAAGATGATTACCTCGGGCAAAAGGCTGTTAAATCGACGCACCCATCTCGGTGCTCCTTCTCCCTTGAGGCTTAGTTTAAAAAACTATATTTCTCGGCTAAAAACGCTCCTCTGCACCATTATGGGGTTGCGAAGTCGGCTATCCTTCCTTCTCGGCACTTTGGCGCTCAGTGTTGGGAATAAGCGGTATCTCCACCTCCCCCAACGACATTTTCATCCTAACTTTTTCAAGAAGATTTGTTAGTCCCAACGCTACATGCGGTGATGACCTCTTTTATCAGTGGCGGTAACTTGACTGCCTAGGAACCATGTTTTGTATTGTAATGGGGTGTTTTCTCCTCTCTCGAACCGGTTGTACTGGGAGCTTTTTACTCCAACTTCATTGTCATACTTTTACGATTATTGTCTCGAATGTCACAGAACGAGCATTCCAAGGTCGCAGTCACAGTGAACTACAGTACGCTAAGGAGAATGGAGGATAGAGCCTTCTGGCGATGCTCGATCTCATCTGGGTTGCTCCACGTACTCAGTATCCGTCCAGAATCGTAGTAGCGTTTCAATGCGTATGTGGCGTATACAATGATTTACGTGGCCAGCCGATGTACAATTCAGTGTTTTTATCCTGCTAGATGAGTCTGGTACCATTTAGCCTACTCTGGAGGGATGGGAAGCTTGGCTGACCTGGGCAATCATAAATACGGTAATCGGGCCCCGTACCTTGCGCGTATGATGGCGTGCTGAACAAAGACATGTGATTGAGGCAGGACGAGTCTTGAAGAAAGTGAACCTTCTGTCCTATCTCTTCAGAGTCGTGCCTCCGTTTGGAAAAGTGTTTGATCTCTACAAAGGTTCGAAGGGCCCAGCCAATCTACAACTCAGCGATCTTCAGTGATTTCAAAATAGAAAGACTGCGGAGACTGTGGAGACGAAATCGTCAGCGGTCCTCACTCAGTCAATTAGTCAAAAATTTCTTATCGATTGGATCACTTGAAATCATTGATTCCCAGAAGTGGCTTGAGCGATTCCCGCCCGTCCCTCAAGAAGGCCTTTCCAGGGCCTTTCCGCTTTCGAGGAGGATGGTGCTATTCCGCATCAAGCCTGGGCACTTCGGATTCTTTAGCCAGAGGAGAACCGGTATGGGGGCGGGGAGGGAGGTTCCGGCCGTAGCCGTGCTTCGATGGATATCCCTGGCTCGCCTCAGGCTCATACGTATACCACAAAAGGTAGAACCCATTTAGGCGATGAGTTACTAGTTTGGTACACATCCCAACACAGAAGAAGGCTTGGCTGGCTTAAGCTAGTCTTGAACCGCTATCAGCTCATTGACTATGAATGTCGTAGCAGCGCCATTAGGGACTCCCCCCTTTGCCTCACATTCATTATGTGCTATCGCACAATATGTAGCCTTCAACGCCAAATATTTATATTTTGCAACAAACGGAAAGGTCATACTCAATTTGCATCGAGCTAATTAGCTGTCCTGAGCAGACGACTCGATAACTCCGGCTAGAGGTGTCAGAGCCCATTTCCATGGGCCCAGAAAGTCAAGAGAGTCGATAACTGTTCGCTAACCAACGAGATTATTCAATCCATGTTGTTCTATGGGACAGATTCCTTCTCGTTTTCCATATATTTCATGTCGCTATTGTTTGCCTTCTGCTCCCAGAGAATCCATGCATTTGACATGCCTTATTGATTGTTGTGGCATTTGCATGTGTGTTGGGCCTATACAATGTCCTATGGGAGCAGCCATGGAATAATTTAGTCCTTTCACCATCCCGCTTACCAGTCATTCGTCCCGATGGAATTGGCTGAGACCGATCCCAATCCAGGATCTAGGGATCTGTGAAACTTTAGCTAGGACGTGGATGAACATTTGACCCTAACAATGTTTTGTTTTTCCTAAGCTCATTTACCTGTGTAAAGTTAGTCGCTCAATTAGTTTTATTCGGGATGCGCCATGCACTTGGCATCGGTTCAGATCAATACGTTACTACTATTTGTTCGTAGGCATCGAAGGACAAATCGGACTGGTTTGATTTTCTTTTCATTTCAGATTTCATTTGAGGTCGCATGCATTTATTTGTTTATTATTTTTTGCTTACGAACAAATGTATACGTCCAAGTTAATGCCGAATGCATGGCGTATTCCAAAAGGTACTGATTTGACGGCTTTCTCCTTTGATTTTTTATAGGCTTTAATCATCTTTCCCTTGTTTAGGCATCTTTTACTCTACGTTTTTACTCTTTTACTCTTTACTCTACTTTACTTTACTTACTCTTTTACGAAAGATTTTACTAGAAGTGCCCCATAAAGGCGGTATAATCTGAAACCCATGATGAGACCGCGTGAATCAAAAGTAAGAACAGCCTGCACAAATAGAGCTGAGATTGAGCTTGGTGCTATCTTTTGGGATAGGCGTGGAGCGACTTTTATGACCACCAGTGCGCCTGGTGGGTGGGCCTAGACTCCATATATGAGCCCAATTATCAATTATTCGTGATATAGGGGGTTAGATATTGCAGCCATCCAAGGCCATTCAATTCGGAAATAGTCATAGGACACCAGGGGAAGGGAATAAAGGAGAAGGTGGAGGAAAAGAGGTAGCTGGTGGCGCAAGTGGTGAAGCTTTTCAAGTGGGAAAACACAGCTGAAACGTAGCTGCTCACGTGACCACATGTTTGTGTATTTGCAGGTGTCCAAATAAATAAACAATCATCCCGACTTTCTGCCTGGTGACAATGCATTTCAGTGCTATTGTCACCACGTGGGCAAATAACCGAAGAAGCTGGGAGGATTGGGAAATAATGAATCCCACGGGAGGCCCCTAACTAGTTATGTCCCTACTGATGTTTTCAATTCCTTCCCAAGACGAATATTGCCCTCGAGCGGCGTTCAGCGAATGAGTGCAATCATATAGACTGCAACTATAGCTTTTGGAGACAACAACAACTTGGGGACGCCCACACAAAGCCCACC
>UZAF01017616.1:26507-37003 GCA_900617895.1 Haemonchus placei
ACACTGCAAAACATGGTGCCTATAGTTTTGTTAAAGCCAGTTTTTTTTTTATATTAATTTGGTACAATACTTTAGCCCTTCGCAGATACGACTCCCTCCTCTTTCCTGACAGGCACAATTTCTTCTTTTTTTCGTTCCTTCGCTTCTTTTTCTTTTCCCATGACTTCCATGATATACCCTTACCCCGCTATCCTTTGCTTTTCACCGAAATTCGGGGAAAAAGGATGGGCCATGCCCCTGTTCTTAGCAATCGTATCGGCCAAAAATACTCTCTCGAAGGCATGAAATGAAAGCAACGTTTCCGGCCCTCATGAGCGAGGGGTTTCTTGAAATAAACTAGATTAGGGTGAAAGAAATGGAATGACTGTTTTTGTAAATAGTATAACTCCAAGTTTAGCCCACTGGATCATAGATCACTGTCACTTCTGCAGGCTCACGTCTAACCACCTCTCCTTACCTGCTGTCATCTGCAGCAAGCCCAATCAACGCCTATTTATGTTTTGTATCACCGAGTATCACTGAGATAAGACTTATTTGCCAGTGGCATGTAGTATTTGTCGTCTAGCTTACTCAAATTGACTTTCAGCCTTTTCAAATGAGTTTAGCCTATCAAAGAGCAGCGTACATAATTACGTTACTGCCTTTCCATTCAATTAATTAGCACTTCTAGCCTATCAAAGAGCAGCGTACATAATTACGTTACTGCCTTTCCATTCAATTAATTAGCACTTCATTCTCTTCACTTTCGACCTTTCGTCTTGACGTCTATTCCAATTCGAGCCGACTCGACTTCCCAGATAGTCCAAACTCCACAACTCGCTAGCAGGTACCTAAACCCTCGTAGGAATGGGATATTTGAAGAGTCCAGTCCGAGCTAAGGTTAGAAAAAATCGAAGCTTTGCCGTAGGCTACTGCAGTAATGCACATCAAGCGAGGTGATTGATGGCTGTGCCCGTTGTTTTGACGTGAATTTGCATTCGTCGAATGTTTTCTTGCCTTATCTGCATATAACGTACAGCGTTAAGTGCTTCCGATTCTCAGAAAAATCTACTTCCCAATGGGAACTCCCCTTGTGTTGACAAGACTGAGGCCTTTGATGGGGAAAAAAGACTTTTGCACTTTCGTCCCCATTTATCCCATGATTTTCCGGGATTTTTCTCCGCTGACAAATCTATTTGATAGATTTACTGTTGTCCCTCTTGACAGGATGGCAGTTATCGTTGTACTGATTTATAGTTACTTGTAATGCTCTATGGGGTAGGGGTGGTGTGGTGGCATGTGGCGGACTATCGCACAAACACATGGTTCGGAGATCGAATCTCGGGTGTGTCGGTGCTCGCTGAAGTCAACCGAGCCTACCATCTCTTTTGGGTCGAGTAATCTGAACCAGACTGGTGTGGGAGAGAAAAGTGCATTTGCTAACCAGCTCAAGTTATTGTCCAGGTCACGAACGCATTCAAACGCTACTAAGGTTCTGAATGGAAGTCGACTACAGTACGCATCCCGCAGACGCGTCTGATCGACGTCAAAGATTTATCCTTATCCTCTAATATGATGCAGTTATTATACGTGGGACAGATTCAAAACTATCCGTTCCCACACACTTTTTTCTTTACCTACTTCACCTTACTTGAAGGCTATTTTCGAGAGCTAAAATCTCGTGGGAGAGGTGGGGTAGATCAGGTCTTATGATGGGAGTTTTACTCATCGCACCCATAGTCGTTTATGTAATTTTTTGCCTTTTTCAGGTTTGAAAACATGATTTTCGTTGATTTCTCCCATGTTTGGACCTTGCTATCTTTCAGTTCCTATTCTATTTTCTGACCATGTGGAAATCAGCTACCTTCCTGAGTTGTTGTATTTTAGATATCTGCTGCCTACTTGAGAGCAATTATACCTTTTCAGAAGTGCCCTTTAAATCAGATAGGGGGTAGATAGGAGGAGAGACGGGAAAAACCTCTGTCTAACAATGGAACAGTACCCGGTACTACTGAGAGCTATGTAATTTCTGATTTGCCATGGTTGCTTGAATCAAATCTGCACCGCTAATACAGTAATTACCAAGTTTTTGTCTTTGTGAAGGTTCAACTTTAACATTCATACTCAGCCATTTATCCATCCTGAGTGCTCTTTGGTCCTCTTCTACAACCTCCTCACCCTCCATAGCCCATCTCCTAGCTCCCTGGGAAACCCTGGGAGGGAGTCTTCACCACCCCAGCTCGACTTTCGAAAATTTGAACGGCATGATTGAACATAATTGAGTTCCCAGTACCCGGCTAATCAAACTCCTAATCGATATTACCTATTAGCGATTGATCACTGTATCGAATTTGCTGAATACCTTTCCGTTCATCAGAGGTTGGACAGCTTTATGTTTAAGGAGAGCGCCATTGTGAATTTTGAGACAGATAAGCAGGTAAAACACCTACGATCCTCACTAGCTTCAGGGATAACGGATAATTTCTTTAACATTGACCAATTCGGTCTGAGAAGTGTGCACCTCATTCGACTTCCCTTCGGAACCGTAGTGGCGTTTTGAATATGTCTGTGGCCTTGACAATGACTTAGTCATTGCTTTTATCCTTGCAGACGAGTCTGATACCAACTTATCGACCCCAGAATTATGGAAGGCTTGATTGGCCCAGGCGAGTGTCGATTCAGGGTCTCGATCCCTGGACCGTACGTGTGTGAAAGCGCGCCACTGTCACTTCACCACCTTCGCACATGTCCAGCTTTAATTAGTACCAATAGCTTATTTTGACTCGATCTTTTGTTAACTGCTGTTACATCGCCGCAGTACCCGCAGTTCCGACGGTCCTCGGAACGGACGAGTACGGGTTCGAGTCCCGTCCGAGACTAAAATTTTGTCCATAATCGCCAACCTTATGAGTGTATCGATAGCATTAGCTGACAATGACTCCAGGTCAAAAGAAACACTTTCTTGATATTTTCATGAGTTATCGCGTTCCTGTTCAATCATTGATAATTGATAATGATAATGATCGCGTAAGTCTAGTGAGAACCATTCGGTATTTTCGTTGCCGTCTCAAGTGTTCCTGCAGGTGTAACTATCAGTTAAACTAATTCGGACATACTAGTCAAGTAAAGTGAGTCCAAAATGATCCCACTTCCCGCCTTCTTTTGTTTATTTGTTTTTGTTTACACAGTGCTGTGCCATGAACTTTTTGACTACACCGGGCCTTTTGAGCTTTGCTGACGGCTTCCTTTTTGTAATGTTATGGTACTCCTTTTATTCTGCGACTAGTATTTGCCCCGCATCCGTCGTATATTATATTCTCGTTAGATAGATGTCTCGCCGTGCGGCATGTCAATTGGAAATCTTCACAGACACTCTGGTCAAGGGACTCTGTTACTGTCAGTACCTTGGCTATTTTCGAGCGAAAATAGCTCCAGATTCGCCACACATAGGCATGTTAGTGCCTCTTAAGTGATATTCTGCTAATTCGTAACCTGCTTTCATAGACTTTCTACCAAAAAAAGTGCTCAGTTGGCAGTAGGGTCGTCATTGGGCATTGGAAATGCCTCATCATTAGGAGTAACCTCTTCCTCATAAATTCTGAGAAAATGCCCTTGAGAAATCGACGGAAGTTGATTTACTAGGAGGTGTTCGAAGTTCTTTCACAGAGAGAACTCTCTTACCCTTGCGCTGTGAAATTTTTGGGCCTAAACAAAGGTGTTGTCTGACGGAATAGAGGACCTTTTGAAGAAAAGTCTAGTTTATATCCTTTCTGGATAGTGTGAGCATTAGGCGTCAGAGGGCTTACGGGGTCTTGCCATTGAAAGGGTACTGAGCACAGTGCTCTGAGAGCAATATTAGATTGAAGCTGCCTTACCTTGATGTGTGCTTCTTCTTTGTTTTACTTACCTCTTCAGATATCCGCCATTTCGATTCGTGTTCGTGCTTTTACTCAGTCATCTCATCCTTTTATTTTTCAGGTTTACTTCGTGAAACATTGACAGTTCATCATCATTTCTAATCATTCGATATTACTTCACTTCTAATGCGGGTCAACGTAGCTCGGGTGTGGGAGGATTCGGATTATGCCAGGGTCAAAAATATGTGCGAAAGTAACCAAGGATGGACTGAGGTAAGTGATAGCAGGATCCTAACAGGCATCAGCCATTTATCAAGATCTTTGATTTCAGGTTTACAAAAAGAAATGCGTCGCTGTGTTTACTCAAACAGTTCCATCCAGTAACTATCACATGATTAAGGTATGTCCTGATTAGAAATACCCAGCAGGCCATGTCAGAATAAAGTAACATGTGGTGGTTCTGGCAGAGGGTCTCCCTGACCCACTTTTTGGCACTCCCTTTCCATCACAGCCTATGTATCCCTTGAATATCTTCTTTCCAAGTTTCTTTTTCTCAGAGCCATATTGCTTGGTTTGGAGGACAGGAAAGAGTCTTCAGTCTCGATTCGTATCCATACCGTAATCCCATTATGGCTCTATTTCAGTGTTGTACAAGTAATACGTCTTTTTTTATGACAGTTTACCACTTTATGTAGTGGGTGAAGCTCCAGTGGGACCCAGATCGAAACTGTACTGACTATTGGTTTTTCTCTGTCCGGGAAGGAAGGAATAGGAGAGCATTCAGAATAGCAATGAGCTACGCAAGCTATTCTGATGTGCATTATAATGTCCCAGCCGTTTCAAATCCTTTTCCTTTCCTATTTGGGAAGTATTGGTCGATATAGTTTTTTCTACCTGTCCTGCTTTTTCTTCCAAACCGAGGAAGTCATTGTAGGCAGTTGCGACGTTTCCCGACGTGCCGACAAGTGTTGCCTATGATGTATTGCATGATTCGGCCTATCGTCCCCATTGGGATCGGCATATGGCAGCCCAGTGCTACATAGGACGAATAAATCCGAACAATGATATAGGATATTATGCATGTAAGTCTATTTTAATACATTAACAATCAACAGTGGAAAGACTGGTCCCTTTCTGAAAGGTACGGTTCGCGATAATCCCACGTGCTCATTTTCCGGGTGCAAGGCGAAAGTGTTAAAACAGTAGTTAATCCGTGGGGAAGAATGACGAGAAATTCCGCTATAGCCCCATAATTCAAGGCCTTTTTTAAACTAATCCTTTCTTAGGTTGAACGAGACTTCGACGACAAAGAGTTAGCGGCTGCATGTACAACAAACGCGCTCCGTTTCGTATGATATCCGCCCCTACATGACCGTTAAACTCGTCCTTTCTTGAGATTGCTGAGCAGCAGTGTGCGTCGATATCGATTTCTGAGCCCATACTGCGCTCTGCCTAGACCGCCAGGTCCGGACCAGGCAGTGCTCCTCATGATTTTTCAGTGGCCATAGATTCCTAGCAAAACTCCTGTCGAACCTTTTAATCTCAAACCGTGCTTTCAATGATTTCATGGCTACTTCAAAACCTTTCTAGTTTCCAGTGGATTCCTTTAAATGAGCGCATTTCAGTAACGGGCATACCACCAGTCCGAGCACGTGACTTTGTATTACAACGTTCATGGCTCGATACAGGAGATGAGAAAATGATTTGTGGGCATTCAGTTTGTCATCAGGTGAGCGTCTCTGAGAACTTCCCAAATAGGGATTTCAAGGCAAACTGACCAGAGAATTTAAGCTCATTTACTTTTTTCTTGGAGTGAGTCATGCACTTGCATGAACCGCATTAGATTACCTGCTTGATTTTACGGTGGCTACCGATAGCCTTTTGATTCGCACTGTGAACCGCACTGATTTGCGCTCTTTAAGGATTATCCGCCAATGAAAGGATACGTACGAGGAACCGCTTTACTATCTGCATACCTTATACGACCAAGTCATCGTAAGGATGGAGGATGCGATCTTGTTTACATCAGTCATGCTGATCCAAAAGGTATTTTTCAGTTTTTTTGAACACCTATGCCCTCAGTTTCCTCAAAACGAAGCCATCTGACAAAAAGTTTACCTCGGGAGTACCTTCATAGTCTGAGAAGTTTGGGTTTATTCGTGCTGAGGAATATAATGTTAATTTATTGCTAATGGATACAATCGTCTTACGTTCTACGCCCTGCATACGACTTCCATTTAGAATCTTAGTGTCGTTTGATTGCGTTCTTGGTCCATGCGATTATTACGCTGTTACCCTACGCGCAGGTGCTTTTAGTCAGTCAGTCAGTCAAGTCAACAACTTCATGCTCTGAGACTGTCTGTTCCCATAATTAATGATTCTAGGAGGAGGAGGCCTCAGCTTAGCTGAACGAGTGTCGATTTGGAATATGATCCTCGAACCATGGGTTTGGTAGCGGCGCCATCTCACATTGGGGACACCAACTTCGCCATTCAACTAATGTAATCGGAAGAATTGGGCCCCTTACTGCCCATAGGAGAAGCAAACACGGGGTAGTTTTCGAGGAGTAGTGGACACAACTCCTCAATAGCATAGATGTACCTACCCGTCACGGAACCCATCCCGTTCCTGTTTGGAACGTACTTTGCATAACCAATCTGGGAGCACTCATTTTTTCAATTCCACTTATAGGAGATTCTTATGAATTTTTCAGGTAATATCCCCACATGGTTGGTGAATCGCCTCACCCGAGTAGTGGCCCCTAAAATCATCAAAAGGCTGTACAAAGCCTGCTTAGCGTACCCAGAATGGAAGGCACGAAATCAGCCAAATGTCAAGCCATGGATCTATCCTGAGCAACAGGTTTGGCTTTTTGCCTCCGATTCTCAGTG
Organism: Haemonchus placei; assembly: GCA_900617895.1. Taxonomy (NCBI): domain Eukaryota; kingdom Metazoa; phylum Nematoda; class Chromadorea; order Rhabditida; family Trichostrongylidae; genus Haemonchus; species Haemonchus placei. The sequence goes on from UZAF01017616.1 coordinate 33,235, forward strand.
CTATCTTGCCCATTTCATATTTTTAACCAGGTATTTCAGTTGGATTTCCCACGAGTTGATTTGGCAAAATGCCAGCCACAAGAATATGATCAAGAAATAATCGATGAAAGTATGTCTATGAAAGATGTTGTCTTGGATGAGGAAGAAGAAGAAGAAGAATAGCCATTTCAAGAGAGAAATTTTCCTACTCACATATCATCATTCATAGCCATCATATAACTATATATGCATATCATATTAAGTATTAGACTATACTGGTTACCATTCTGTACAGTTGTCTCTAGTCATCAAGTTTTACATGACTTTGGCATACTTAAAAGCATATCATCGGTACCATGAAACTGTGCTCGACCACACGCACACATTCCTCCCACACCACCCTCACCCCCTTCCTTTCCTGTCTGGATTTTATCAATGTGACCAAGTAATTTTGTGGGTCCCGGTTGTGATACATACTATACATGAATACTGACTCTATCCGTAATGATAATGTGTGATAAAGATTTAAAATTTATGTAAACAGTGATATTATGTGATAGGCATACTGTAACTGCTATACATACCTGGCTAATTATGCCCATGTATGTCTATGTGTCTGTTACGAAGTCCATCCTGTACCCCGGTTTGAACGTAGAACTTTCATATGAATAGGAATTTTAGGGGATGGATTCCGCCTTCGTAATTTCGATTGATATCGATCAGTCTGTACCGCGCAATATCGATTTGTAGCTTGAACGACAGGGTACTCTTTAGCTTCCTTCACTACTGTTGTTCAAATTTAAAAGGGGTTGTGATAGTGTGGTTTGAAGTTGGGCTCAGTGATGAAGATCGATATCGGTCAATCGATACTGATCGATACAACTTTGTCGTGCCTTACCAAGTGTTCATCACCACCTTAGCGTTAGGGAATAAAATGGAAGTGGACTGGTAAAATCGAACAACTGATATCAGTAAACGTTATGCGGCCGATCGATTTTGGTATCGATTGAAATGATCGGATTTTTGTGCCATCAATGGAGAGGAACGATTGAGTGTACCCTTGGTGAGTATGGCAATTTGAATTAACTCTCTTAACCGACTTAAATAAAGCTAGATGTAAACTACGATCTTAAAAAGTATTGTGTATTTCAGAGTAGTAACTTTTTTGGAGGTTTTGACGTATCCCTTCAAAAAGCGTCCATCAAAGTAGTGAACTTTACTGATCAACGAATGTGTTATTATAAAATAGGTTTTTAGGATTTTTATTTTTGCTTAGACGTATCAAAAAGGAGCAGCGCAATAAGACAAAAAAAATCATATTTATTTCCTTGAACTTTTCCATTTGTGGGACTATCAGTCCGTTTGGGTGTTCTCCAGTTGATAGCACCGCTGCTTGTGCGTCTGAAAACTTTGGAGATGCAATACTTCTAGACTATTATTTTGGCACAGCTGAAGTATAAGAAGAGAGAAAATAGTGATTGGCTGAACCTTCGCTTTTCACTGGATCAATCCCCATCCGCAACAACTAATGACAAGCTACCCAGCTATCCATCAGTGCTTGGGTCTGCTTTCGCTCTCCACGAATTCATAGCAAGGGTTCGACTCACGAGTGAAGATGAGAGCCTTCACCACGCAGAATTTTGCCAAGCCTATTTCTGAGAATACGACCCTTCCCATGATATTAATTGCACAATTAAGTTGGTGGTCTGAGATTTCTGATGGGAACGAGTAACTTTTAAAAAATGCTTGAAGAAGCAAATCTTTTGCCTGACTTCCCTTTAGTTTTCCATAGCGCTCGAGTTTGTTTGGACAAAACTGCTCTATTTTACAACCCTAAGAGCAAATCGCTAAGACTACTCCATGACGCCCCAACTACGACGAGCCTTCTCATTTCCGTTTCAGTCTGAAGGCGCAATTCACGGTAAAAATTATTTCTGATATATTTCCTTGGATAAATCTGTGCCCCCTTTCATATGTGGCACTGTCACTTGAAAAACGGCCTAGATAGAGCGCTGAAAGGGGCTCGAAGATTGTATCAGCTGTATGCCACGCCCAAAGACCGACGAGTTATTTGACGTGAGTTAAGAATCTTGACGGCATCGTGAGAAGCTACTCACCATTCACAGAGGGTCACCCATGTATTTGGAATTTCAAACAACTAGTAGTGACCCAAGGCGGCTGTGGAATGCAGTTTCGGGCGTCCGTAATTTTGTTGTTCGTGCGTTACTTACTCTTTATATTACTCGATATTTTATATTTTTGCAAGAAATCATAATTATTCTTTACCATTACATCTTCGACTTCCTTTTGTGTGTCCTCTACATCCATCTTTAGTTTTTTCTTGCTCCACCATAGAGACGATCTTACCTGAAAAACTTGCCACTCCTTCAGCTTGACACAATGCAGCAGAACCAGTAAAGTAACCTTTGGCGACCTTTCCAAGTCGGTATCGGCTCCTTTTGAACTTAGTTGAGATCTGTGCTAAACAACTCTCTTGAGATACGTAGGGGGCTCACTTAATGATACGATTCAGTAGTTACAAATTGTTATCAAAGTTTATCGGCTAATATTTCGCGCTTCCCAAAGTAGCGACCCCATGTAATGCTCATGCCCAAGTTCATCAAGTTTCGAACAGGGTAATTATTCGGTAACTTTGTGACTTAGAAAAAAGTTAACTTTAAGTCAGGGCGCGACAGTGCACGAAATTTCAGCAAGGTAGGTCGCTTATGATAGTTGTCGTGCAGTCGCGTCACTCCGCGCCGCCGCGCGCGGCAAAGTCGCGCCTTGGCCCGGGTGCGCTTCGTTGCGCGCGTTCGCCGAAACTAGGTCACGCCTCAGCCGTCGCACGCGGCGAATCAGCGCGCGATACTTGACAGACAGTTGTCAGTGGGGCATACGATTTGCGCTTTGTCCACGGCAGTCAGTTCAAAGAGTAGATAACACAGACAAATGCCAATCTTTCGCTTAACTGACCTTGGAGGTGCTGTAATGTCATCTGGGGACCTCAGTGTGGTGCGTCGCGCGCGAAGTGGGCGGGGTGACCTACTTCCGACGGACGCGCGCAACGGACGTTCTCCCCTTGGCCCTTGTGTTACGCAGTGAGTATAAAAAGAAATCGAACATACATCGAAAAATCCTCTGAGTTTAGCCATTGTCGATGGCCTAAATTGTTAGATGATATGTCAATGTCCTCTATACAGTACAAAACTTTTATACCTTTTTTTCTTAGGTTGCTCGTTTGATGAAATGGACTTCCTTGTTTTCGGAACAGGAGTGGCAGATGGCGTTTTGCCTGTTTTCGAAGATGGAAGAGGAGTTTTTCGCTGGAAAGAAAAGGTCCCTATATTGCCTTTTTCAACTTCATAGATAATCTTCCGATGTAAATCCCATGAGGAGTTACATCTCTTTTGATCAACTACAGTTCGTCGCTCTCCACGTCGCCCAACTAATTTCCAAGCTGCATGGATAACCCTAAATAAACAGCGAATCCAGTGGCTCCTACCTCCTGAAGCCCTTCGTCTCTTCCTATCAGCTGCTATCGATTTTTATCATTCGTAAACTACGAACCCTAGCGGAAACCCACTTAATCCAATTTAATTTAGTGTATATTTATTAACTTGGGTGGAGGTGGTGTAGTGGCAAGGGGCGCACTATATCACACGCACGGTCAGGGGTTCGAATCCCGGATCGGTTCCGCCTAGGCTAATCAAATCTTCCATCTTTCCAGAGCCGGTGAATTGGTACCAGACTCGTCTGGGAGGATAAAAGCACTGACTTGTTCATCGGCTGG
>UZAF01017617.1:4174-15324 GCA_900617895.1 Haemonchus placei
TCCTGCCACCAGTTATAAGCGTTCCCATCCTATCTGGGGTACTTCTACCAAATTTGGACGCTCAGAGTTCACGGGGACTGGAGTTATGAGTTCCCCACAAACCCCGCCCCCTGTGGGCGGAGTCCGCCTCCGCTACCCACCATTGGTGTTGTCGTCCTGCCCTCTGTATTTCTACCAAATTTGAACTCTTCTGGTCCACGGGGACAGAAGTTATGACTTTCCGCTCGAACATTTATTTCGCACAAACCACGCCCCCTGTGGGCGGAGTTCGGCCCCGCCATCCACCGTTGGTGTTCACGTCCTGCCGCCTGCACTACTACCAAATTTGAACTCTTTTGGTCCACTGAAACCGGAGTTATGAATTTCCGGTCAAACACACACACAGACAGACAGACAAACCAACAGACACACTTAGCGCGTTATTTATAGTAGGATACTAGGACAAATTATGAGGAACTATGAGTAATCGGTACCTTTGTACAAAGATGTCTTATCTACTCGTGTTATTTCGATTTTCTGTCAGTTGCTTCCTGTGCAACGTCGTAATGGTCCCAGTTAGTATGGTATGGCACAAATTTCATCGAACTCTGTCGTCTGGCAGAGGTACAGTAATCAAAAGTTGTCTTCGTCCCTAAGTTTTACACACCAGTGTAGTTCAGATCTTACAAAGGAAGTTTTTGGTGACTCAATTACAATGAGCGACATGGCGGAGTTAGCAGAGAAAGCAATACTATATACATGGACAATACTGCGCAAGAGCGAATATCTGAACAGCTGAAATTGATACTTTACAAAAGCATTCACTTATCATGTGGAGCACTTAAACAAGCATACAGGCATAACACTTGCAACCAAGTGGTATGCCTTTGCATGAACTCAGTCTGAAACATGGAAGCATAGTCATGCTGCTCCAGAATCTTTACTTATCCAATGGCCTTTGTAACGGCACAGTACTTACTGTACATCAGTTTGGCCAATACGTGCTTGGACGCCGATTTGCCACTGGAGCAAGGAATAACGAATTCTTCCTATTCCTCAACTAGACCTGTACACAGATAGATTCATAGAAGACAATTTCAGATTATTCATAGAAGACAATTCCGGATTCGTTTGGCCTTCGCTACTGCCATCAACAAGGTTGAAGGCCAAACACTGACAAAAGTTGGAGTATATTTATCCGACGATCTATTTTCCCATTAACAACTGTATGTTGCGCCGTCAAAATCTCGAAATGTCGACCCTTAAAGGTCCTCTCAACGAAGACGAAAATTAAGAAAATTTCATTGGTGTAACCTGAAAAATAAAAACGTAAACATAGTACGACACGTTTGTCTTCCAGTAATCTCGGCTATGTTTTCTGGCTCGAACGAGTGCGCGTGAAGCTATGGTAACCCCTATCTACCCCACCGGGTAATGTCCATACTGCGCGTCCGTCAATCAAGGTCTTCCCGCCCACTTCGCATGCGGCGCAGCCCTCTACGATCTCGAAATGACATCAAAGTACACTAAGTGTTAATAGAGCGAATGATTTGCTCTAGTCCGTGTTATCTTCCGTTCAGGCTCACTGCCGTTGACCAACGCAGATCATATGGACCATTAACGACTAGGGCATTCGTTGTTCGTCGACTGGGGCAAAAATCGTATGCCGAGCGTGCGACGGTTGCGGCGTGAACTAGTTTTGACGGACGCGCGGAACGGACCTCTACCGTACAGCCCACCCATGTCCTTCCCCGTGGTCTCTTTGCGATGCATCGTATATATGGCGGGTGAAGATTTGTTTATTCAAATAAGTTTGTGCCTTGAAAGGAAGTATCTGTTCTGGCTTCGGTCAGAACCCGCGATCACCACCGCTTCTTCGGGGCGGGGCTCAACTAGAAGATTCCCTTCTCTGTCAGACTCGCTTCGGGGGACTCTTGCTGCACACCACCCGCAACTAGTGTGTTTGCGCTCGTTACTAATAAATATATATCACTGAACCACCGTATTTATTCGTTCGTTCGTTTATCAGAGAGACAATAATCTCTCTGACTGCATAAAAGGCGCCACCCTTTCGCCTAGTCACCACATTTTTTGGTGCATCGGCTAAAGCCGTTATAAGGTCAGCAATTCGTCTGTCCTTGGGACTCAGTCAGCCCAAAAAACCGCAAACAACAGCTTTGCGAGGAACAGCGTTATTGCGTTGTTGCTTGTTGAATTCCTAGTCGAATTTAACAGACATATCTCACTTGATCGCTCAAAAGCAGCGAATTACTTGCTAATTCCATCGGACTTAGCTTATCTTTTCCTTATTAAAGGACAATCGCTCGAGGGCAGCGTACTTTTACTTGCTGAATCACAGCAAATACGTTATCACTAATAAAAAATCCGCTCAACAGCAGCGAAGTAAGTAAAGGAAATAAGTAGAGATATCAATATGGCACTCTACTTTTACAAAAAACCAATTATTGCTGGCGCCACAGCCCTAGCCACTCTGTTACAGAAATATCAGCGCTACGGAGCAAACTTAGAGTATCCGGAGAAAGAGGAGGGACTTTACGAAAAAGCACTGGCAAACGTTACCCTTTTATCGTCAGCAATTAGTCGTATAAGGACCGCTATCGAGACTATTCAAGAAAGAGTCGGCAAGATAGAGAATCATTATGCTATTGCAAAAAAGACTGATCAAAAAGAACTCATCATAGAAGTTCAGGAAATTGAAGGAGGATCTCAATATCCACAACACTAAGCGAACGCTGAGGTTTTCATTCTTATACTGGAAGCTCAGTTAACTGAGGCTAAAGTAAATTTGGCAAAAGCCCAGAGAAATTAAAATTACCTTCAGCCAATAATGACAGTGAAGGATCATCAACTCGCAGTAACAATCAGACAAGTTGGTCTCAGGGAAACTCGGAGGAGCCGAATTCTGAGAGCACCTCAAGAATGCGGTCAATCAAACCGCCCAATATCAGCCTACCGAAATTTTATGGTAGCGAAGAGGAATTTCCGGAGTACAGGGCAGTTTATAAATCCCTCATTCACACAAGCAATGACCTGAGCACAATTGTGAAAATTGTTCTACTCAAAGATAGCTTGAGAGGGAAGGCCGAAAGAGCCATCAGAGCCATCAAGCCATCAGCCGATAGCAAAGAATTATGTGTGGATCGTGTAGACACTCAAAGATAAGTTCGGCAGCCGACCGGTCAATAGGTCAAAAATAGTGCAGAAACTCTTCGACTTGAAACCTGCCGCACAAAATGCAAAAAGCTGTGATGATTGCTTGGACCCGATCAAAGCACTTGTGAACAAAGTGGTCTCTACTGACTACGACATCAGAGCCACTAGCGATCCGATGTGGACTGAAACAATCATTAAAAAGTTCCCTTACACAGTAATAAAGGACGTCCTAGCAAAATATCAGGACGACAAAAATATCACAATTGGGAATCTCATAACGCTGTTAGAAAGAGAAATATCCTCCAAACTCTTTGTCGTGGTGCTGTGGTTCCAACAGCGAACAAACCAGGGAAACTAGGTCCACTGATGATTGTAGAGCACAAAGCCTAAGGTATCCTCAAACCTGCGCCTTTTGCGGACGCAACAATCACCACGCGGCGCTGTGTAGAACCGTCACCGACATTCGAAGGAAACGCACTATTGCCAAGGTAAACCGTCTCTGTTGGAAATGTTGCCATGGTAATCACTCAAGCAATCAATGCAACAAGCCTAATTGTCCCTGTTGCGGCCAGAAACATCATCAAAGCATATGTCTGGCAAGCAGACCGTTCGGTATCAGCATGAGAGCCCCACCGGCAAATCCCTGGTCGGCAAGAAATGAGACCAATCAACAAAACTATGGCAGCAGACCGCTACAATCTGATAGCAGGCCTAGCAGTCGTTATTGCAACGGTGATAGGAGAACCCAACAGACCAACACACAGGTCATTCAAATCGAGCAGGATTACGACCGCTCAAAGATCGACACGAGAAAAAATGAACAACTGATTCTTATGACAGCAGAGGGCAATCTTTGGAATAACAAAAACAAAAGTTTCGAGAAAGTGCTCTTCTTCTTTGATACTGGAGCTCACAAAACCATGACTGAGGAGAAAGTAGCAAACGACTTTGGACTTCCGAAACTCTTCACAGAAACATGTACAATGTCGGGCATTGGAGGACACGTTAAACGGTTCGATAGCACAAATGTACCTTTGAGAGTTAGATCTGCGTATGGGAAAGAACTACGCTTCAACGTACAAACCAAACCAATCGTAACAAAAGGATTTCCCTCAGTAAAACTGACAGAAGAAGATGCCAATTTCCTTGAACATAACCAGATTAGCGTCGCAAATTCCAATTTACAGGGAGAGCGACAGGTGCCCAAAATTTTAGTTGGACTCGACAGATATCACGACCTGGTCGTAGAAGACGGATTTCCACAGAGAACACTCTAAGGATTGCGAATCGCAAAAACCTTGTTCGGTCCAGCAATTTATGGCCGAGGCAGGCTAGACAACCCAGCAGAACATCAGTCCGTTTCCTTTGGGTTGATGGCCATCCACAAAGATCGAGTATCAGAGGATCGAGTATCAGATAAACCTTTCAAACTAGAAGGGTTAGGAGTTTCTTCTGATGATTGCGCCACTGAAAATAAAGCTCAGCAACATTTCGAAAGTAACCCAAATTCAATATCGATCGACATAGGTTATGTCACAGCACCATTTCCAATGCGGTGCAATATCTCAAAACTTGAGGATGAGGCCACGTTCACGCAGATTAGGCTCAGAGACGCACACAAAGAGTTATGCCGCCCACTGTGTGCACCGGATACCACGAGGCTTATTGTGAGGTCAAACATATTAGAGTACCGTTTTAAGCGGTTACCATTCAGCATCATTGCGTCACCTAGTCTCCCAACTATTACAACTATTTTGCGTCTAGGGTTTTCATACTCGGACGGGACCGAATCATTAGCAGAAATAAGCGGAAACCTGTATGCAGGCAATATTTTAGTTCAAGCACAAACTGAGGGGAAGATTCTCCAAAAATACAAGGAATCGAAGAGTTTCTTCTCAAAAAGCAGTACGATTCTCCGACATTATGTTTCCAACTCTAATATTGTTAATATGGTAATACCGAAGAACAGCCGGACTCCATTTGGTAAAAGGAAACTTCTTGACGCTCAATACGACAAGAGCAACCGGTTAACAGTCAAGACAAAATTCAATATGAAGATGACGCTGACGAAAAGAGATATAGTCATCCAAACTGATTCTGTGTACGACCCGCTCAGTGTTGTTAATTCATTATTAATTGGATTGGCATCTTTGATCAGGGAGATCTTTATCATGCATTCAAGACGGGATGACCGCGTTTCCATGGAACTCCACAAAAAATGTAGTACGTTATGGGTGACAAATAACGCTATGATAACAATCCACAGAGTTCTTAAGGGAGAAAATAAGCTTTTGAAAGGTGTATGTCTCTGGCTCTTCTCGTGCCCAAGCAATGAAGCTGTAGCGGCATAATCTTATACAGTATCACAAAATAAAACGCCTTGCCTTCTCGTAACTAGAGAAACCAAGCTGTCACCAAAGGAAGCGCCACGAACCATTCCCAAGCTCGAACTTTTAGAGCTAGTCATTGCTCTGCGTCTTGGAAGCTCAATGTGATGGGATGACAACTACCCCATTAAAGCACTAGCAATCGTGAGCGATAGCGGCGCTCGCAAAAAGCATGCAGGTGGGGTGGCTCGGCCTTTGTGGTCGCTGCCTCAAGCCAGTTTAGGCCAAAGACGACGACTGCGGCGTACAGTGTGCGACGTGTGGCAGACCACACGACGTGCTACTGTGCGCCAATCGAGGAAAAGGACTTCAAACGACAATTATGGGCGGCGGACACTACAAAATTCTATTGTTTCTTATGTGTGTAAATTTTAACTAATCGTGGCCGGCGAGAGTGTTCTGGCATAGGCCAGAACCCGCGGTCATCAACGCTTCTTCAGGGCGGGGCTTGAGTAGGAGATTCCCTTTTCTGTCATACCCGCTACAGGGGACTCTTGCTTGCACACCACCCGCAACTAGGGTGCTTGCGCTCGTCACTAATAAATATATATCACGTATTCATTCGTTCGTTCGTTTATCAGAGACAACAATCTCTGATTATATCAAAGGCGTCACCCTTCCGCCTAATCACCACAGTATCTTGCTTGTAAAATTCTGCGTTCGATGCACACTGTGTGCAAAACTTAGGGAAGAAAGCAACTTCCGATTACTGTACCTCTGTTAGACGACAGAGCTCGATGAAATTTATACCATACCAACTGGGGACCGTTACGACGTTGCACAGGAAGCAACTGACAGAAAATCGAAATAACACGAGTAGATAAGACATCTTTATTCAAAGGTACCGATTACTCATAGTTCCCAATAATTTGTCCTAGTATTTCAAATAAGGGCGGAGGTGGTGTAGTGGCAAGTCGCGCACTATATCACACGCACGGTCAGGGGTTCCAATCCCGGATCGATGCCCGCCTAGGCCAACCAAGCCTTCCATCCCTTGGGGTCAGTGAATTGGTACCAGACTCGTGTGGGAGGATAAAAACACTGACTTGTACATCGGCTGACCACCGCATTTCATTGTATAGGCCACATACGCACTCATTACGCCACTACGATTCTGAATGGAAGTCGAGTGCGGGGGTGCATCCCTCAGAACGGATTAATTAACGCCAAAAACTTTATCCTTTATCCTTTTAAACTCCAAATAAAGCGACGCAGTTTCTAATAGGCTGTGTGATCACCAAGGATAGCAATAAATGCTCTGCAGCGCGATCCCATGCTTTCCGCGAAGTTGGTGATGAGCTCCTGTGGGCTCTAGGCATTCCACTCCTCAATCAGCACAATTGAAAATTGTTGGATGGTCACTACTAGGTGCATTTGGACGTGCTGCAATGCGTCTACTCAATGCATCCCACACGTGCAACATGGAATTCAGATCGGAGGAGGGGGCAGGCCGTTTATTTGCCGGATTTGCTCTTGTGCAAAGAGCTCCTCCACATCTGCTGTCCGATACGGTCACGCACTGTCATCCATAAAAATGAATCCACTGCCCACTGTAGCCTTGAAAAGATGCACCCGGGGAAGGAGTACTTCGCCACAGTAACACTGACTGGTAAGGGTTCCCCGGTCAAGGATCTGAAGGTCAGTACGGCTATGCAGCACGATGCCTCCCCATACCAATACGCTTCGACCCTCAGAACGATCATGTTCGACAGTTTCTGGAAGAGTTGCGCGTTTCTACCTCTCGCCAAGGATGAGTTCAGAATCACTATTCAGATCGAATCTGCTCTTATCCGTAAAGTGCACACGACTCCATTCCTTATCGGCCCATTCGCTATGCTCCTGGCACCACCCTAAACGGTCTCGCCGATGCACGAGGGTCAATGGAGCACAACGTAGCGGTCGTCTGGGGATAGACCGCCACCGTGCAGTCGTCGTGCCTTTATAGTGCGCGAGATGTCTTGCCTTGAAGTCTTGTTAAATAACATTTCAATCACAGAAACCGATTAACGTGGATCTCTTCTTGCCTGCCGCTCAATGTAGCGGTCATACCTGAGTGTAGTTGATCTTAGTCGACCACCTCCTCTCCTCCGTGCAGCAGTATCAGAGGTTTGGAATGCTCTTAGTGCAGGTGAAGCAATGCTGCTAGCGATAACAGGCTCCTGAGCTTCACTTCGCTTGATTCTACCTTTTTCATGTTTTTCGATGACCCTTCTTCGTGACTCGTCATCTAGACGATGTGTGCGGGACATAATATGTGGAAGGATACCACCACAGTATTTGGTAGCTACTGGATGAATGGGAAAAAAGTTCGTACCTATCGACTGGCTCGATTTGTGCGGGCAGGCATATTTCTCGCTTTATTCAAACCACATATTCCTCGACGGAGGGAAGTCTAGCTTCCTGTACATAGCCTTCATAGGTCTGGCAATATACTGCCACACTTTCAATTACTTCCACCCAGTCCTCAATGTTTTATGTTACATTATCCATCTCGTCCTTAAGTTTTGCACACCGGTGTATATAGCGTAGGCGGTAGCGCAATGGAACATTTTCATGCTCTGGGTATGCCCCCTCTCCAATCTGTAGCAGCATCCTTGCCCACTCTACGCTATCTGCTACAGCTCTCATATTCACTGAAAGGTCATGAGTGACAAAATGCTGTCGCAAATGAGACCTCTTGATCCTTTGACGACAGCGCGCCTTTTTGCTTATCTGGCACGCGAGACAGACGCTGCGTATTGGCGCGCGAGACAGACACATTTCGAAGCTTTCCGCTTACGCGGCTCACCTGTCCCACGACTTTAATAATTTTCTAGCGTGAAAATTTTTTGTTTTTTTAGGAGTTTCTCTTTCATGATTCGGTTTTAAAGAGGTGTAAATTAGTTGGTAATCATGAGTTTTCAACTTAAGTTAAATCTGATTTCATGCATAGTATAACTTTGAGAATCGAAATGGATCAGCCTGCAATGGACGATTCAGAGGGTGGTTTTGAAAGATTATTAGTTGAACCGGGCGAAAATGAAACTGAAGAATAAATTTTTTCAAGCTGTGTTTTGAAGGTGTTACACATGGGAGGCTAGGATTTACTTAAGATTTAGATTCAAGTTTTTCTCCGGTAGACAACCCACAAGCAATGATTCAGCAGCTGCATTTGCGTATGGACATACTCTTCAATCAAGGAATGCGTCTCTGTACCGATAATAGTGAATGACTTATTGGAACATAGCACCCACTTGTCCGACAGTCGAAAAGACGACAAGGAATATTAATAAAGTCGAAGATAGGTAGATAAAGAAGGGCAAGTTTTCGAAAAATTCGTTACAAACAACTAACTCAAGCTTACGGAGTTGTTTGCGCTTCCAAAAGACGAGTCAATTCTAGGGGCAGTAGATGTGAAGGTTATTTTTATTGTTTGCTCTCGAAGAATGCACAAAAAGTGTGATTTCCAGGGAGAGAATCAAATTGATTAGTAGTTTTTAGTAATTGGCAGCGCTTTTCATAGCTTAATTTGTGCATAGTGTTATTTGGTGATTGCAACCCATTAAATACAAAAAACTCTAAGTGAAACTATTAATCGAGAAAAACAACCAATGAGAAGGGCACGGTCCACCGTTGAGCCGCGCTGTCCCACGCGATCAAAAGAGCGCGGCTGACCGTTGTCAAGGGGGTAATGCATGTTTTTCCAAATCATTCTGTCGCCCTGTCTTCATAACAGGAAGGGCCTGCAAAAAGTCTCCCCCAACCACCATAACTTTGTCCCCGAAAGGCGACTCATTTTGCATAATATCTCGCAACAAAAGATCAACCGCTTCCAACGTCCACTTAGAACCGTTGAAATTTCATCCCAAAAAGTGATGGAAATGTCGTGCAATGCTCTGGCTTCAAAAGACTCTTGTGCTCGTGCTTGTTTTGCAGCCGTCGTGAATATTGAACTTAAAGGTACTGCATGCAGTTCTACCTCGTGATAGCAAACTAATATAAGCAATACCCGTCCAGGTCACGCACATGACATTTCTGCCCATTCCTAGAAATGTGATACAGAGCTATGTACAAATGTTTTCCCACCCCTTCCTACATCATTCATTTGCAAAATGTCGTCTGCTGCGGTCATTGATGTTCGTTCAAATTATCGGACAATTCTCTACCCCAAGCTGCGTGTTCAATTTCCGATTCATAATCCTCAACTGAATTTCCTGGCCTTCGACCAGCCGAAGGAGTAACGAAATTGCTTGAGTTAAGTCCACATATCCGCATTCTGTCCATAAGATCGTAGTAGGCTCGGATTACTCCTTCACCGCTCAAGCCACGATGCACATAATTTTCTGCCATAGCCGATTTGAACTGTTCCCACAGCTGCTCCAGCTCTGTAATGTCACAAAACCATAAGAGACTGCTGAAAGGTGATCGGAATGCTCATGGGATTTGAAACTCTGCCGCGTCTCTTAGACAACTTCCGTAATGGGAGTCATCATGTATCAGTCCAAGAGCCTTTGCGGCTTCCTTGAAACGTTACAAATGAAAACATCACACTCTTTAACTCATCAAATGATTTGGCTCCTCTTCTGTTCAGTAGAAGTATTCGAAGGCTGTGGCGCTCTAGATCTAGTGGATTTGCTGTGTACATTCTTCCTACTTGCCGGCTTTGTTCCCGTCTAATGCTCCACTTTCTTGTCTGCTGATTGAATAAGCGGTGCTCCGGCAGCTGGTCCACAAAATAAAGTCCGAACATCGACCTCACCTTGTAGTACATTTCCGGTTCCAAACGCAGCCTCGAGTTCCGCAGCGTGTTTGAGTTCGAGGTGAGCTGTTAGCGTCGTGTCTCTTCAGCTGCACGACGGAGAACTTCCTCTTGAAGAAAGACAACACCCCGCGTTCTGGCAAATGCTTGCAACAGGTAAACGGTATACGATTTGCAATGGAGGACGAAGCTCAGCAATCTATGCGCAGATTCCCGATCACACACATATCTGGCATTGACGAACGGATCGATCTCGTTGATTGCTCCTACTCATCATCCCCATCTGTTCTAATCATATGTGCCTACCTGGACCCTTGCATACGTATTTGTATTAGGTTGGAAGATAAGTCCTGCGACACTTTGAACATGTTCCTCCAGATTAAAACCAAAACACTTTCCAAATGTTTTCCCGCCCGATTACTGTAGAGTGTTCCTGAAGGTTTTCGAAAGTGGACATAGAAGTGCTTCGCGAAGAATCTTAAGCCATTACACTCAATAATGGATCAAGCTATCATCCGTCCAATTGTCTACTACGAATTCCTGCAGGGACACTCTGCGAGAACCGCTGCAGCTAACATCTGCGCTGCCTTCAAGAAGGACGTTGTTCATCATTCGACGGTGTCCCGATGGTACAAGCGCTTTGCTGCCGAAGAAATTTTGTTCGAGGACAGACAACGTAGTGGTCGCCCATCGGAGTGGAATGATGAGCGTTTACTCAGCGCCCTTCAGATGCAGCCTAATGCGACCAGCCGTGAATTGGCGACAACAATAGGATGCACCCATACGACAGTTATTGAGCATCTCCACGAGCTTGGCTACAGGTCAATATTCTCACGATGGGTTCCTCATGAACTACGCCTGTCTGACAAGAC
>UZAF01017617.1:25792-43940 GCA_900617895.1 Haemonchus placei
AACTCTATCGATTTGTCTGGGTCTGAATTCAAAGTTCCAAGATAAGTAGACTACCCCTCCCTGGTCAGGAATAGAGGACAAGCCTCTGAGATGCCAAAAAGGGGAGACCGAGAACTGTGAACATACCGAGGTTTCGTGGCATCATCTGGAAGAGGATCACCCGCAACGATGGAGGCAACATGAATCCTGTTGCTTCTGACCTCAACATCAACCGTCAAGCCGTCCAGAAAATTATGAAATTCGACCTCAAGCTGAAAAGTTATCGGCTCCGTCGAGGTCCGTTCCTTTTCGAGCACTCCAAGCAAAGTCGGCTGATGAAATGCAAAAAACTTCTTCGAGAGCCAAGGGCGCGCCGCATCTCTGACGTGATCTGGACTGGAGAGAAAGTTTCCACCGTAGAACACTATCCAACCCGTCAAAACCAGAGGCAATGGTTAACAAAAGCTGACAGCAGGTCCTCAAAACGTTGTCTTGTGCATTGCAGACTATTTCCCAATAGTGTTATGGTCGGGCCGGGTGACATCAGAAAGCAAAGCACTTTTGCTTTTCATCGACAGAAATGTGAAAATCAACTCCGAGGTCTACCAAAAGGTAGTTTTAATGGATACCCTGATACCCTGGGTCAGTGAACACTTCTGTAACCGATCGTTCGTCATTCAGCAAGACATGCCTCAAAGTCGACCAAAGCCGTACTGGACGCGCACTTCCCCGGTTACTGGTGCAAAGACAAGTGACCTTCGTCTTCGCCAGACCTCAATCCAATGGACTTCTCTGTATGGGGGTACTTAGGAGTAAAATTGCAGGACGATCCTAACGCACGATGGACGCTCTGAAGTTGGCGCTTCAGAAGGCGTGGGACGATATCGACGTCGACTACCTGCAGCGAACGGTCGATTCAGTCATGAAGAGTCTCAAGGCTTGTTTAAGAGTAAAAGGGTCGAACATTGAACACCTGTTGTCCTAAGTGATCCAGTAGTTCTACTCTATTCCTTAATAAAGTTGATTTGCCTCTCTGGTCTCACTCTTTGAAGTCACGCTTACAAATGTGGCGTCCTATACTTTTCAGCCACCCTGTAGAAGGTTCAAGTTTAGTAAGACTACAAGCGGCAGGATGGGAACACTTATGGTCAGTATCAGGGCCGGACTCAGTTCACAGAGGGCGGGGCATGCACAAAAATATCAAATTGGATCTAAAGCGTTGAAATTAGGTAGGAATACAGAAGCAAGATGGGAACACTGACGATAAGTGGCAGGACTAAACTCCGCCCACCGGGGGGGGGGGAGCGGGGCTTGCGCCAAAATGGCGTAGGCGAAAGCATTCAATTCGAAATATTCGAGCCTTCAGTGGGTCATTGTTTTCAAGATGAACAGCAACAGATCGAGATTCTAATTATAGGCATGAGCACTGAGCACAAGAAGGTGGTCTGATATGAGCAGTACTACATTGCGAGCCGGTTTTGCTAGTTCCGCTCTTCTTGCTGATCAAACGTTTGTGCTTTTCCCGAAGACTAGTCAGCTGATCTCTCCACAGTTTTTAAAATTCTTTAGCTATTTTGTGGCTTCTCTTCAGCGCATCTTCTGCCTGTTGACGATTTCTGAGTTGCGCCGCTTCCTTAGCTGAGAGATACTGACTATCCTTATCGTCTGTCGTACATGATTCGAAAGAACATGTAATAATCATGTCACATTAAATCCATTGAGTCCATGGGTCTCAAAATTGGAGTTTCTTCCCAGTTTTCTTCATGATAGAAGATCCCCTCGCTTTCGATAAGGATGGTTTCTAGCTCTGTCCTTGTCAGTTGCTTTCTGTGTCACATTATAGAGTGAGTGCTTAATGGATTTTATTAAACGCTCATAGAATGCTTCTTGCCATGGCGCAAAGAGTGTGATTGTTTTCCATTCTATCCCTTTCGAGGCTAAGGCATTGACTAATCCGTTAAGAAGGTTGTTTGTTGTCATATCCGAGACTATCTCTGTATGAAGAAGACTTGTTGTCGTGCAGGATTATCCCATAGATCTGAACCACTTCTCCGTTTCCCTTTGGAGAACGTGGTCTAAAGTAGAATGTTTCAATGTTTTCAAATGTTCTTGGTCTCACTACACGCCGTTTGGGAGGTCCTCCACTTCCGGATACGTAGGTTGCCTTCTATATTTCGGGATTAGAGAACAAAAATAAATATTAAGCGTTGAAAATTGCTTTATTGTTTTTCGAAATATTCCCCATCGAGATCTATGCACTTTTGCATGCGTTTAAACCAATTGCCGAAGCACTTTTGCCACTCTGATTGAGGTATCTCCAAAACACGTATTCTGATCGCATCACTCGCTTCATCAGGTGTTGAAAAGCGTTGAGCTCTCTTCTTTTTACGTACCGGAATAAAAAGATGTCATTCGGTGCCAAAGCCAGTGCTATATGGCGGATAACTCATCAAATCGATGTTTTGAGTGCTCAAGAATGCAGTTGTTTGGGCCGATGAGTGAGAGCTCGCATTGTCGTGGTGAAGGTTTTCTTGAACAAATTTTTTTGACAGTCAAATGTTTATGCAATATTGAATTTATGCTGTCCCTCTAATGCCTAAGGTTGTCCCATTCTCACGATAGGTTACATGATGGTCTTGCAATATTAGTTTGCGCACAGCATCGGGAAAACAACTGATTTTGGACGACCTCCACGAAAGTCGTTTTGGAATGAACTACGACCTCGGATGTATTCACCATGCTATCGATAAACACTAGTCCTTCATCGCCAAAAATTGAACTAAGTTCATCCATGCACTGTTGTTGAGTAATCCACGTCGAAGATTGCACAAAATGATCGCATGAAAATGTTCCCGATTTAATTCCATTTTTTGGCCTAATCAAATCTTTTGAGTCAGGTTTTTCTGGGTAGGTACAACCTCGAAAAGGTCATACTCCATGAAAGAGCTATCAGTTGCCAAATTGCAACACTGCGGTTGCCCAATCCCAAAATATAAAAGGCAACCCTCGTAAATGCAAGGAAGGTTGTTCATTTTTGGGCATGGAATGCATTTCTCTGGGTCAATTGACGGAGCTCGGATATCCAGTAGTACGTTCTCACATTGGCCTTAGTTGTGATGTTGCACAGCGTCGAGAAGAGTGAGCATTCCTCGCGGTCATTTATGCCAACTCGCTTTTTCTGCTAGAAAGATCGGCTGGCGTGTTTCGAGGGGAGATCTGCATTCTCCAATCGTGTGCTTCATCTAAATATGCCGACATTGCTCTTTCGCAACATCAGCTGTTTTGGCAATTTTGACTCTGGAAGATGTACCGTTTGATGATTACGGATGATAACTTGCATTGCTGTTTTCCTTTCAATTGCTCTGATGTATTGCTTATTTTCTGCTTGGCACCGTCCTGGAGTGGTGTTCATGATGCGTGACTGCAATTGGGAGAGCAACTTCGAGATGAAGTTTCTAATGAACCGTGGAAGGTATGCAATGATCACTTGGATAGAAGTTGTCGTGTTGGGTCTGTGCCAATCCTGTATTTCTTGAATTAGATTTTGTTGTGTTTTGTCTGAATATGTTGTACAGGGTTCGCCATAAATATGGTAGCAAAATAAGTTGGCTACAGAAACAGCAGTTCATATTGATACATAGCGAACTAATGTGAACTAAATATTTACTATGCATCGCATCTACGAAACGAACACACGGTCATCTTATATAACCGTCCCCTGTGCTAATTATAGCTCGAAGACGCTTCAGTTACTCATCGACGATGGCACGCAGAGTTTCTTGAGAAACTCTAGCCTGGACTTTTCCCAATGATTTCTTAGGAGCAGCAACAGTGGTGCATTTGAAGCGCAGGCTTTTCTCCCCTATATGAATTATATCCTGCGACTCATCTCATTGTGGTCCGGGAAATTCGTATAAGGATTGGAAGGTGGGATATGGTCGCGAGCATTTCTACAGCACCAGTCTCGATCTTTTCCCATTCGTGAGCAGGTGCGCCGCTGTTTTCAAATCGGATCCCTAGAAAAATCTTTGACCCTCAGCTGCATCCTTTCAGAACACCCCTTCTCAAAGAGGTTTGGAATAAGTTTTGTACTTTTTTCGGCCAAGATTTGTGATATCGCTCTGATGGTAGAGATTCTAGCCCAAACTATCATGAAAATAGGAAATGGCTTCGAGAAGCGACCTGACTCTTCTCAACGGCTTCAGCACTCGTAGTGTGAAGCATTAGGTTGATGCATAATTATTGCGGATTTTTTCGTGGCTTCTTTTCTCGCGATACATTTTAATATGGGATCCGGGATTTCTATGGAAATAATCTTCTGGGTTTCCTCAACAGAAATCTATCTAGAAAGTCATATTCATATCCGTCACACTGTGCTCTACTACTTCGACCAAGGTTGAAGGTGGCAGGCGTCATTTCCGCGATCTCATCGATTTTTTTGGTGATGGAACAGTCAGCCAAAGTCAAGTAAGGAATGGGATTCGCTCCTAATCTCGTCCTATTAACGATAGGGTTTCCAATGGATTATCAGTTTGGTCGTCCGTTGAAAAATTGGCTAACGAGCAGAACTTTCGACGAAATGGATGGCTTGATGGCCGACGTCACGGCGTGGATCGCCGCCAATAGTTGAAACCTGTCTGCCTTGGAAAACCGACTACCTAGTAAATGAGAAGCAGTGCTTGGCGTAGATGGTAGATAGATACCAGACTAATTATTTGAACATGTTGTTGTTCGGTATTTTTATCGTTTATTTGTATAAAATTTGTTGACAAAAATCCGCAATAATTATTCATCAACCTAATATGTATATGTATGCTCTGGGATCCCAACATTTCTTCCACGCAAGCCTTTGGCTTCGATCGTCTTTGCTAACAAGGAACTTGGGACCGTTACACCACCAATGTGTCTCGATCTTTCCCTCGAAAGCCCTCGAGTTGCACAACCTGCTGAGCTGGTGCTTGTGTTCACATAACCGAACCTGACGGAAATCCCATCTTTCTTCAAGTCTTCACTGATGATTCGTATCTCTTTGCAGCAGTCATTAACTAATACTACGACTCCGGGGTCACATTCAGATGCGGCTAGCCATACAAGTGCTATTTCTGAGTCTGAATAGACTGTGATTGACTGTATATGGAGTTGATTTTGGAGAGCTCGCATAGCATTGCTGACTAGACGAGTTGCCATTGTCAGAGCGTTCATTTCACGCTTTAGTATTGTGGGATTATACTTCAGTGATGGGAGCTTCGTTTTTGCAATGAGTAGTTCTGACCGTATATTAAGAACTAGATATACCCATGCTGCCATGGCTTGTCTGCTTGCGTCAGCAAAGCTTACAAGGTGTGCAAGTGATATTTCCGTTCCGTTGTGATCTTATCTGTAGTCCCACTTGTCCTTCCCACTCTCTTCCACTTGTAGTTATGTTTCCACAAATTCGGTAGAAAGAGCTTTGCTTTAATTGTCGTGGAGCCATCCATCCGAGAGGATACAGAGTACATATGCTCACCAGAACATTCAGCGGATTTCCTGGTGGAGATAGATATAGATAGATAGATATACTCATGCTGCCATGGTTTGTAAGCTTTGCTGACGCAAACAAACAAGCCCTTGCAGCATGGGTATATCCACCTATTAATATCTATCTCCACCAGGAAATCCACTGAATGTTCTGATGAACATGCGTACTCCTTTTGAGGTAAGATGGTGTGATCGCCTCTTCTGCACTATGTTGAGTTCTGCTCTGCGACGATTGTAGTGAAGTTCTAATTCGCTCCCCTTTTCGTTGCCCTGAGACTCAGACTGTACCTTTTGCAGAGCACCCGCCAACGATGGGGTGCGACTTGATTGGTGTGGGTCAATGGATATTGACAGTCGAGGTATGGTGACCTTATTCCTTGCTTTGTCGACATGCTCCGCGACTGCAATCTTTGGTGCGGTGTTCTACGGATCCTCAGTTGTAGCCTCAGTCCTCAGGTTTTCTCGTCTGATGAATTTCAGTCGCCGGTCGACGAAGGGGTACCTTCGGCAAGTTGTTGGAGCACGATCGCTCCCCTTGCAATAGAAGCAACCATATGCTCTTGCGCTTCTGTTACCTTTGATCTTGGATGTTCTCACAGTAAATGTAGTGCTTGCAAATGCCTCTTCACTCCCAGTCATGGTTACTTGTAAGTTCTCTATTCGAGTTTTTAAATATTCCAAAGAAATCTTGAAGATCTTGGAGCAACTGCCTCTTTGTCAAGTCTCGTTCTGGTGATGCTGCTTTCTTCTTCAGCCCTCCGAATTTTTCCGTTGAATTTTGATAGAATTGTTCTTCGTGTCTGCTGAGTGTCGAGTTTTCTCTTTTCCGTCCTAGTTTAGCAATGATAGAGGAGTCCTAACTATTGTGTTCATTTGGCTAGAGTTGTATAGCTTTTCGGTTGTAGGCTTTGAAGGTATTATTGTCGTGGTTGTCTGCCGTGATTAGAAGCTTTTTTCCTTTGCGGGTCCTTGGAAGGCCTTTATGTAGCTCAGCCTCTCGATTTTGCTGATGTTGCTCTTGTGGGTGACGGCATCGAAAACTCTCCAGATATGTTCCCATTCCCATAGTTGTCCTTGAAACTTGGCAATTGAAGAGGAGCGAGACGTGGCTTGAGCGTCCCATCTGAGATAGGCTCGGGTAACGATATATCCGCATTCCGCTCTAGGAGTAAAGGAAGTTCGATCAGATAGTTCTGACCACTGAGATAGATTGTTTGCGCCGCTTTGACTTTTTCTTCAATTTTGGCTATTTGATTTTCGTTTAGCGGTTTTTGCATCTTGTCAGCTGCCTCCATGTAGCTGTCAAGCGCATTCCGCAAGTTTATTATTATGAGGTCCAGTTCTTGGCATTCTTGTATTAAAGAGCGCATTCGGACGATCCACGCTATCTTACTGTCATCCACTGAGCCGGTTAGGTTCTTACTGAGTGTTTCCTCTGAAATAGCACTCAAACATGTGAGCCACGATGGTTTTCCTCCTAATTTCGCTACCATTCCGAATCAGGTGCTGACCTTGTTGAAGCGAATGGTGTCCCGGCAGAAAGCTGGCTGTTGATAAGATGGATATTATTTGAGCAAGGAGGGGACTCACGTAGTTTCGGCCGGTGCACCAGTTGTATCAGTTCGCCGATTCACTTGTTGTAGTGGAAGGATGGAGAGTGGAAGCAAAGGATAGGAATGATTTATTACTATACAATGATGGGTTTATATACTCACCAACAACAACGTTATCATTGTATCGGTGGTTCATTTCATTATTCATTCAAGCGTTGGTAGTCTTGCTCTTAGAGAGTAGTCTCTGTAGTAGAACTGAGTTTTCCATATCACTTCTTTGTGCGGGCTTCGGGACACAGATTTTATTTATCAGGCCTTTATTGTACGACTGACGACTAACATATGCTAGTAATGACTGACGACTAAAATAGGCAAAACACGACTGGCGACCATAGCCAAAGAACGAGCGTACTGTATCCTCGGTCGAGAAGCGAAAGCAAGGAGGCGGGGCCTCCGCATGCCTTTACCATACATAAAACTATGAAAACGTAGCGGCTGCGGAGTCGGCCGCGACATTCCCCGGCCGCGAAAATTTTCAAATAGTGCGAAGCGATGTGAAAAATAAACATAGAAAAATGGCAAACAAACGTAGATTCGAATTATTGAAGTATAAAAGAGATGAATGGAACCAATTACGCAAAATAATGTTCACTTGACATTGACTTTTTGTTGACTAACTCGCGAACTGGCCAATCGGAGCCCGGCTTCTACCCCTGACCTGATGACGGAGTGTGAGTTGAGCTGGCCATGCTGACGACTATAGCGTTATGACAGAAAACTTAGCGAGACGTATGTTGGCAGTGAGCTTTCATTGCCGAGCTACGAGTGAATGGCCAGAGCGCGAGTGAGTTTGGTTGAGTGTGGTGTGAAATTACTTTGCGTTTACATTTCAAGGATTGGGCATTTGAATGAGTACAAAGTAAATGAGTAATTAAACAATAGACGCTTTAAAAATATGTCCAAATCAAACAAGCAGTGTACCAAAAATCGACTCATCACCAATACGATCGATGACATTTTGCTGGCGGTCCAGTTGTTGGTTCTGTGTTGCAGAGAATTGCGTGATGCGGCCTGCCGCAGTTGCAACATTTCTTCAGATAAATACCATGTGCGGTTGCCGGACGGGACGTGCAGTTATCTCGATCTCTCAGACGAAGAGAACGAGACACAGTATCGGGGAAAAGAGGGCAGAAAAAAGAACGGTGTTCTTCACTGTCGCAGAACAAGCATAGGAGTCAAGGAGGTAGACTAGCAAATAGTCGATCTTGTTTTCGATGGGAGCCAGTCTACTCTGAATAGCTTGCATTGTAGACGTTAGCACATTCATAGTTAGTTGAATTGACGTCTTGGAGGAATCAAGACGACGGGTGTGGGTGCTAGGCCCAGTACAGGAGTGTTGCTATTTCCAGGCGCGCTGCCAGAAGGCGCCAGCTGTGCAGACGTCGTGCGGGATCGTCAGTCATGAAGTCTGCGGGGCACTGCGCTCACAAAGAGGGGAGGGCTGTTTCTGTCAAAAAAGAAAAGAGAGAACATGCCAAAAGAGTAAAAAGAGCATCTTCAGTCACGAGCTCTATTGATCGTAATTTTAGAAACGGTTGTTCGTGTGCTATCCACGCATTTGAGGAGACATGTAAACTTGAATGTTGCAATCATGATGAGGGTTTTTACGATTGCAACAATCACAATAGGTCCAAAAAGGTAGATCGCGAATCCGACAAGCCCTGTAAGTGATGATATTGCTAGAGTGCGCTTCCAATGTGTGATTACTGTGTGCATAAGAGGACAGGTCCGATATGGAGATGTCATTCCACCAGCTGTTGTTCGCGTTAGTGTTTTGTCAATGTTGAAGATTTCTTCGTCCGGTACTGAACTGTGGTAGAAGAGGGTACATGTTAGGGAAATCGTCTGGCGTTTTCCTGCGCAACGGAATGAGCAATTGCCATTTACGTGTGCGCGGTTGTATTCTAGGGATCTTGACAACTATAGCAACCTGTTACAGTTGTTGTATGCAAGAAACAAGGCGGATCAACCAAAATTCTGCCATTTAAAGTTGCTTTTGGGACTCAATCAGTAATGTGATTTCAATATCGTGTGTGTCAGCTACAATCGTATCTGCTGCGCTTACGTTAAGATGAGGCGTTATAAGCGGTAGCTCTTGCGCTGTGTATGTCATTCCGTGCATCGCACTTTGAGGACCATTGCATTGCACCGCGTCCTCACTGGGAGTGTATGCATAGGTTATGACATTTTGGCATGCTTTAAAGTGTTCAGCTGCCGTTGCTGCATCTGGGCATTTAGTTGGTACTTTGAATTGATGGGAGTTGACGTATGCTGGATGGAAATTACGGTGCGTAAGGGTGAATTCGCAGTGGGACGTTAGTTGAGGCGTCTGGCGTGGAGAAATAGAAGTTTAAGTGTGTTTCTAAGTTCCACGATGAGCATGCAGAGACGTATACATCTTTAGTGTGCGGAACTTGTGCAATTCTGTATACTTAGCAGGATGGGAATGGTGAAGCAACCACATGCTATGCCTCCACAGGAAGAGGTGCGCGTTGAATAACCAGGCTTGATTTCTGCTTCACGCAGTCCGGGTATCGAGCCATTGTGCTTCATTGTTGCGCAACTATGGGTTAAACATGATCCTATGAACGCGCATCTTTTTTCATAATATACTTTAGTAAAGGTATCTCTCGTGTAGAACAGAGTTTCCTTGTTGCAGATCTGGCGTGAACGTTGAGATGTAATTTTGAAATTCCCTACAGTTCGATTTTGATGTAGTAAGAGGATACACGCGTCCCTGTTGAGTCTGTTGAATAGAAATTCTTGTTTGTATTCGAGAGTGCAATTATTGCTGTCGTTACAGATCAGGTCAGTAACATAGCGCATGTGCGTGTGTTGACAGCTTTGTGTGCACACGATGGTCAACGCTAAGCAGGGGTCTTGTATGAATATGGCTTCAAATCTTTCGACGTAAATTTCTGGAATTATTAGGGAGATCAAAGTCCTGAATAGACTCATAGTGGTTTACGTTTTCTTTTGCTTTTCTGGATAACGATGTTCTTTGAGGGTTTTGCTTTGTCTCGGATTTCGTTGCTATAGTACGTGTCATATTTTCCCGGTGAAGTTGCTTCGGATTTCAAGAGGAATGAGTTTCTTTATAGGACGGTGGGTTATCTTTCCAGGAAGCGTGATAACTTTGGCTGACCTCATTACCCTGGCCATCGGAACTTTGTAGAAGCTCAACGATACGTCTGAGAGGCCAGTTGCTACGAGAAACTGGTTCGTCTGGCAGTATTAGTACGATTTCGCCAGTTTCGGGTTCTGAGCGAGAGTTATGTCCGGTTTGTTTCGGAGAGGGCTTGTATGTGTCGCGTAGCTCTGTCAAGTATTCTTTGTGCACTTACTCCAGAAGGTGTTGGCGGCGTTTTCTGCCAACTTGAGGGATTCTTTTGCTGTTCCATAGTGGTAATGTTTGATTCCCCGTAAGAGAAATCTTGGATGTCGTTAGTCAGAGTTGGAGCTTTCGGATGGGGCGAACTTTAGGTTTCCCGTTTTCTACGACCTATTGCCTTAGAAATGCATTTTTCACGGTTCCTACAAGTCTTTCTCCCATTCCTCCTATCCAGGGAGCCGCAGGTGGGTTGAATATCAATTTAATGTCCGTTGTGGCCGAATATGACATGATTGAATGTCCTGTTTCTGTTGTGTTCTGGAAGAGATGGTCAATCACCTTTGCCCCCAGGACAAAGTTGGTACCGCAGTCAGACCTAATTGTTGTGGGAACTTCACGGCGGCTTATAAAGCGTAGGAAATTATCGATAAAGGCTGACGCGGAGAGACTGTCAACAAGTTCCAGGGGTATGGCGCACGTTGTTAAGCATGTATAGCGCTATGTATGCTTTCTCATCGTTGCCGGTCGTGAAGGGTCCTATGTAGTCGCAACCGACATGTTGAAATGGTTTGCAGATAAGAGTGGTCTCGTGGTAGACGCGCCATCCGTGGGCGAGTATATGAAACACTTGTTTTCTCTCACATACTTCACACTGACTGGGAATCTTTCTTACTTTCGCCAAAGGTTTTGGGCGCCAAAATCGCATTCTTGAGAGCGATAAAACGTGACTTCATCCTCAGTGCATGTTCGTGACGTGTATTTCGTTCGTTATTGGGCGTTATTTGACACATAAAAAGTTTCCTTTGTATCACGAGGGAGGGCGACACTTCACTCTTATTAAATTGTTTTCGTCGTAAAGTAAGGATTTATCTTTGTGTTAGGGCTGTTATTCATTGAAATCAGTGTTTTTGGTCTCATCATGGTGAATAATGACTTCACCATGTCTGATTGCCATATGTGGTGTTATGGTCTGAGGCAAATTGACCTATTACTGTCGCGTTTATATGTTTACTACGACGTGCGCTGAGCTTCGATATCCAGTGCGCAAGCGCTTTCATAGCACGTGCAAGTTTCTCAATGCCTGTGAGTAATGACGCAAGCTTGTAAGGCCGATAATGAGTATGTTTTGGTGGTGTTGCTTTGATTACGGATGCGCAGCTGGTTGCGCTATTGTCTTCAGCGCCGTCGGCATCGGTGCTTGAACTCCTGCCTCAGGGCGTGACCTGTCGATTGGCCAAATGCGGTTCAGGTATTTGGAGCCATTGTGGTCCTGTTAGTCATTCGCCGGTGCGGAACTGTTCTTTATCTGTCGGTCGAGTGGCGAAGTCGGCTGGGTTGTGGGCTGATTCTATGTGTTTGAAGACTAAGGTGATGCCGAGCTCTTCAATATGGCGAGTCAACTTGTGTATACGATCGACTTGGTTTGATACAAAAACAGGGAGTTTTCGTTTCATGATGACTGCAGCCACGCAAGTGCAATTTTACTGTCGGTTACAATGTTGAGTGTTTGGACACTTTTTTATATACGTGCAATGTTTTTCCTAGCCATAGAGATATCAATATTGCGATGAGTTCGAGTTGCGAATCGATTGTTACCTTTTGAGTGGGGCTGGTCTCGCTTTTGCGCATAAGAGCCCATCTGTGTGATGGTCTGGAATTTGGGGCCACACAAGCGCAAAATACGGTGGCGAGTTGGCTGGCGTTGGCGAAATTCCATAGAGTGGATTTTTCATCTCATCTTCCAGTGTTGCGGGAAAGTGGAATGAGAGTATCACTGATCTTCGTGTGGATTTCATTCCATTTATCAATATAGTGTTGTTGTGGTAGGATGCTGTTCCATGGGCTTTTCATCGTAACGACTTCTCGCATTAACAGCTTGGCGTTCAGCGAAAGAGTAGTGGGAGTCCGAGTGGATCGTACATTCTCTGTACTTCGCTTACGAGTTCTCTTTTGGTCATCCGATCTCTTGGTGATGATTTTATATGTAGTGATATTCATTTCTTGTCGGTGTTGTAGGTTACGCTAAGCAAGTTAGTGAAACCTGTTTTTCCTTTGATAGATTCTGGAATCATGCTATTGAACTCGGTCGCACTGCTGATGAAGTCTCTAAGATTCATCCCAATTGGGCTGAAGAGCCTTCGGGAAAACTTTATGTTTTTGCACTGCTTGTTGAATTGATTCTGTTGCTAAGAAACTATTATCGACGTAGATACAGTTCATCTCTGAGCCACAAGAACCACAGCAACTTGCGATTTTTGAAGTGATCCGGATTTGAATAAATGCTACTTGAATGTGTGCGGTGATGAATATTTTACACCATCGGCTCATTGCATTTCCTGAATTTTGTTTGTGGAACTTTCTTCAGTGTGAATCACATCGTTAGTGAAAGTTTTCCTTTTGCTTTTGATGGGGCATCGAATACTATTCTTAATGGGATGGGTTGTTCCTTCCTCCATACTCCTGAATGAGGTAAGTAAAAGCTGGTGATGTTGAACTGGTGCTTTTCTTCGTCAGGGATTTTTTCGATAATGCCGTTATTTTCGTACTCCTTTAGTATTTTGATGTACCACTGTCGCTGTGATTCGTGAGTTTTGTGGAATTTGAAAAGAGCATTCAGTCTTGATGCTGCGACGCTATAATTCTTCTCAAGGTTCACTATGTTATCCTTGAGAGGAAAAGGAGCTACGACTGCTGCGTTTTCGGTAGTTACATGCTCTGAGAAACTGTCCATGTGGTTGTATGCAGTGTTGTCATTGTTGTATTCGTCGGTTGATATGCCCACTCCTTCTATCGCATATATCTCTGAGTTCTTGTTTGATTTCGGATATCACTTCTGGGAATACAAACATTTGATGCTCCTCATTTGGTTTGTTATGTGGCTTGTCGGATTTGCCAAAAAGAGCAGGTCCAAATACGGTGTTTTGTGCCAGAAGTTTAGAGGGAAGCCTAGTTTGGACTGAGTCGAGGAGTACGATATTCTCGAACGATTCTACTCCTATTAGTATCGCTGCTTTTATAGATTCCCATTTACTGCCGTATTGGAGAGGAAGATGCTATTTTCTTTGAGGAATTGTATGTCAGAGTTCGACAAGGTAGCTGCTGGGAAAGGGTTGGTTAGCAGCGGTTTCGTTATCAGGTTCAATGAAATATTGTCTCCGAAGCTTGTTTTGAAAACAGCTGTTACTTGATGCGATATATATGTTTCGATGTTTCCTCCAATGCCATGCATGGTGCACTGGTATGGATCTCCTTTGTGGAGTCCGAGCGATTCTGCTACAGTTGCTCCAATGAGGCTGCACCGCGCTTCAGAATCAAGGAAAACTAAGATGTGCTCGAAGATGCCAGCGTTGTCGTTTTCGATTTTGCCTTCTGCTGTCGTGAGAACCAGCTGTTTCTCGAAGCCTAGCGCCTTCATTTGATGAAAGAATCTTCCTCCTTTCTTTCCAGATGAATTCCTTCTCCCTTTTTGGAAGCAGCTGGAACAGCTGGAGAGCGTTCTCGCACTTCGCCGTCTTGTTGACGTGGCGAAGTTTTTGTTGGCTGGTTACTGTAGTGAAAAGATTGGCGTTCGTGACTTTGACTCCGAGTGTGTTGTCTGGAAGTAGGGGTTTGACACAAAGTAAGGGAACTGGTAAGAGTGAGGCAAATTGTTTTTTGAACACTACTCTGGTGGGGACTTCCGTATTAAGTTCATCAAATAGGATGCCTACTGACAATGTTGGATCTTGTGTTGTTTCCTTTATAACTTCTTTGACTACATCATAAGGAAATTTGACGAGAATGGTGTCGATCCAAATAGGATCATGCTTTTTCAATGCATCATATCCTGGAGCAATCATTTGGTGTACGAGGTCGTTTATCTTATCAAGTGTTTCTGCACAGTTTTCTGCTTTAGCGCCTTCTTTAGGCAGGCGTAGTAGTTTTCGCACTATTTTTAATCTGTTATTGCCTTTGTTTCCGAATTTCTCTTCAGTATGTCGACAATTAATTTGTAGCTGGATGTTTTCATTGGGATGCTTTTAATTGCATTGAATGCTTTGCCACGTATTGCATCTTTGAGGTGGAGAATCTTTTCTAATTCTCCGAGTTGTGTATTTCGGTCAACTGTGAATCGCAAAACTCTTTCCATGAAATGTTTTCACCGTCGAGTTGAGGGAGCTTTATTTGTGGGTATCTTATTTTGAATAGTAAGGAGAGTTCCATTCGGTTGGAGCGAGATAATCTTGGTTGCCACGGAATGGTCGAGAACGCTCAACATTCGTTTCTCGCTTTACCGACGACTGAATTGTTTAGCGTCGTCGTATCCGTCTTCGCTCATGTGGCCGGCATTACCGTAGTCGGGGCCTTTGTTGCTGAGGTGGATATGATTCATATCGAGAACAATAAGTCATTGTATAGGCCATATACGCACCCATTACGCCACTACGATTCTGAATGGAAGTCGAGTGCGGGGGCGCATCCCTCAAGCGGGATTGATTAACGCCAAAAACTTTATCCTTTATCCTTATGATGTTTACGTTGCTTTATTATGTGAAAATTGAACCTTTATTCAACACGTTGGCGACCATGCGTCCCGATGCCAGGACGCACGTTTTTGGCTCCCTGGGGTATTTATGTTATTTATCAGATGTCCCTATAATTTTTTCATGTTTTCATGTATCAGCTGGGCTCACGACCTTCTAGAGAATCTTGAAGCATTGCGGTCCAGGAATCATTCATTTCTAACTACAGATATAAAAGAAAATAAAGGTTAATGTGAGGACAATATAAAAGCGCGATCGCCAATGGGTTAAAGCTTCTTAGAGCATGTCTTTTTTCTCAGCTTTGGTTGCGTCTGCGCATGTAGTCATTATATCTTGACAGACTTCTTTTAACGCCCTCAATTTGGTTTCCATATTATCCAAAGCTATTGGCATTTCGAAGGCATTTTGTGGCAGTAAATGCAGATTTCATGTTCCTCTGTTGGTGGCTGGTTGGGCTCCACCATGTTTTTGTAAAAATGAATCAATGTCTGTAAGGAGTTGTGCTCATGCTCCAAGTTCTGCTAGAGAAGTGTTATTTTGCTAATTTTGGGTTGAATTGAAATCGGTGTCTCTCTTGCTCGTCTGGCTAGGAGACTGGTTTTAGTGTGCCACGCGGGACTCGTTGGGTCATGGTTGCCGATGCGCCTGAATTCTGTGCGGGCTTCGACACACAGGTTTCATTTATCAAGCCTTTATTGTGCGACTGACGATAAAATAGGTATAGCATGACTGACGACTATAGACAAAGAAGGACCGTACTGTATCCTCGGTCGAGAAGCTGGGCAAGGAGGCGGGGCCTCCCATGCCTTCAGAATACATAAAACTATTGAAAACTGGCGGCTGCGGAGTCTGCAGCAAACCTTTATCTTAATCATAAAGTTTGGGCAGATGACGGTTTGACCGGCAAACCGACAAACCTACAAACCGACACACCAAGTTACTGCTTTATGAAAAAGAGAGATACTTTTAATATTCTGCGCAGCGGTTGACTGTTACATGTACATTGGATACCTTCAATGCTCTAATCATGTATGAAGGTGGAATGTGTGGTGTCCTGCGATCTTCCTTTTTGTTGTCTTGCCAAGATTTTGCCTTTTTTGGGGGTTTTACCACTTTTCTTTAACAGCCTCTGACAATTTTTTGAGCTTTCTTAAATCATTTTAGACAGAGCTATAAATTTTCGACTTTACCAAGGAGGACTAATCTTCTTGCCACGGAATTTTACTGGAGACCCAGATAAATCGACAGAGTTTTAAATGCTGTTTATGGAAATGGAAGTTAAAACAGCAGAGTGGTTTTCCTTGGAAAGTTATGGGGGCTCAAAATTTGCTTGGCAATAATATCAATTGGATATGCGATTTCTTCGCTTCGATATCAAGCGCCGACGTGGCCTAGTGGTAATGATCTCGCTTCATAGGCGTAGGATGAGGGTTTGCCTCCCGCCATAGGCGACATTTTTGCAAAATGTTTTTTCTTTTCATTGAAGGCTCTCTAAACCTTTTCTGATATTTGTTTTAGTGAACGCCTTAGTTCTGCTTTCATTTTCTCTCGTCGCCTCTATCCAAGGTAAGCGGTTCTGCGCTTCAACTGTATGACTCTGTTTTATTCTGAACTTCAAGGGTCGTTAGACAGAAAGATACTAGAGATGTGTAAGACGCCTACAAGAAACTCAATGTTGATGGATGTTGCATGTTGTTCACAAACTGCACACCTTATACATGCTGATTCTTTACATCCGGGGAAAAACAAAGAATCGCTCAAGTCTGAACAAATACTTGGTCGGTGTGACGCAGGAACCTGGTTATTCATCAACATACCCAATCTTGTTCCAAGAGCATTTTAAAAAAACTAGAAAAACGGGGTGCACGAAACACTCAATATATTTGTGTTAGAACCTCGAGTATATTATCCCTCTTTGTCATATCAAAGTTTGCAGCGTTTCACACAACTAAGTTTTGGTCCTCTTTTATAACATTCTTCATAGGACCGAAGAAAAAGACGTCCATCGGCTGAATCATTGCGTAGCACCGGCAGGAATAATATGTATTAAACATTCTTCAAAGTTTTTCCATCAATGTTGAGTCTCTTGCAGGCATCTTATATGTACATCTCTAGTATCTTTCTGTCTGTTTATCCTTGAAGTTTAAAATAAAACAGAGTAACACAGTTAACGTGCAGAACCACTTTCCTTTTGCTTGGATAGTGGCGACGAGACGAAATGAAAGCAGAAATAAGGCATTCACTAAAACAAATGTCAGAAAATGTTTATAGAGCCTCTAATGGCGACTATGGCTATGGCAGGGAACCCGCACCCTACGCCTACGAAGCGAGACCACTATAGACATAGCCTAGGCCACGTCGGCTCTTGATATCGAAGCGACGAGTTCGCATTTCCAATTGATCTTACTGTCAAGCGAATTTCGAGCCCACATAAATTCCGTTTTCGTAAACAGCATTCGAAACTCTATCGACTCATCTGGGTCTACCCCTATCCTAGTTAGTATCGCTCACTACAGTTCAATATAATTCGATATAATTTCTTCGACAGCCTCTGACTTCTTTTTTCTACGTTGTAAGACATTTTGAGCAGAATAATGGATTTCTGATATTAGCCCAGCCCACCTCGATGCAAATTCCGCCCGCCTAAGAAGTTTGACCACCTTTCTCCGGTAGCCTCTGACCACCTTTTTTCGAGTCCGAGAATGTTTCCTAACAAAGCAATATTGAGTTTTGGAAGCATCTTTTTTCGAATGCACGCCCGCATATCGTAAGCGGAGCTTCGCTAAGATTACGTATACCCACCACGTATTAGGTCTTGGTTACGCTCCGTCTACTTTTTTCTGGTCTCCGTGCCTTTGTTGAATCGAGTTATGAATGCATCCGTTTTGAAAATTTGTTTTGTTGACCCAACTCTCAACTTTTTCCCAGGGTCTGAATTTTTTCGAAGTCAAAATAGGATGTTTGGTTTTTGGCATCGCCCATTCCGGTTCTTGCTCCTTCCCCTGTGAGCGGAGTTCCGCAGAGCTCGTATGGGCTCTGTTGATCATGTCTCAGGCTCCATCCGTTCCGAAGTTGTCCCGATTTTTAAAGGTGTTTTTCAGGTAAAACTGGATTGCGCGACAGACGGTCATACATATAGTAGCGCTCAAAAGTCTTCGGTGAAATGCTTTGACTCTTTTTCGCTC